>DAKLCV010002414.1:0-42509 GCA_030247045.1 Colobus guereza | reverse complement strand
ATGATGTTCTCTGCTGCCAGTAGTCACTGCAGGCTCGCCTTGAAGAACAACCCAGCCCTTCTTTGCTCCTCCAGTATTCTCCTATTTGTTGTTGTTTTCTTTTTGTTTGTTTTGTTTTAGATGGGTCTTGCTCTGTCGCCTAGGCACTGATGCAGTGGCACAATCTCAGCCCACTGCAAGCTCCCGCCTCCTGGGTTCAAACGATTCTCCTGCCTCAGCCCCCAAGTAACTGGGATTACGTTACATGCCATCAAGCCCAGCTAACTTTTTAGTTTTTAGTAGACGGGTTTCACCATGTTGGGCAGGCTGGTCTCGAACTCCTGACCTCAAGTGATCCACCTGCCTTGGCCTCCCAAAATGCTGGGATTACAGGCGTGAGCCACTGCACCTGGCCTCCTCCAGCTCTCTTGTCATGGTCCAAGCTGCTCAGACTGGGCTTGGACAGGAGCCACCTCAGCCTCTTGATCTGTGCAATACTCTCCTCCAAGGCTGCCAGTAGTTCCAGTTGAGACACCTGTCCAGGACCCCAAAGATCTCAGCACACCTGAGAATTTACATTCCAATCTGTGTTCACCATTGACCAATATCTTTCACTGCTTTGTATCGGCCCATCCCAGGAATTCCAGGCATCCCCTCAGCAACTACTTAATCTCCTCCCAATCAGTGCGCACCACTCCCTGCTGTTGCCTAAATAACCAAAGGCCTCAGTAATCTCTCCCTCCCAGCCCTCCTCTCTGAAATGCTGTTTATAAAACAGGCAGGTGGCATGGGAGGGCTGCAGACAGCTCGTCCATCCTGCAGCAGGAGGCGGGTTGCAGTGGAGGCTCCTTCAGCTTTGAGATGCTCTGGACCCTGGGGATGACAGGAATTGAGGGTGGGGAGTGTCACAGAGTGGAGCCTGGGGTTTAGGCTTTGCTTGGTTTCAGGGTTGCACTGCAGCCAGAAGTTGCTACATTCATGACTCACACACACAGGCTGTTGTCGTTCACACCCAGACCTCGTTACATATACAAGGCGGACTCCAGCCAGCATCAGGCAGCCTGGGCACTGAGACAGTCTCAGTCCCATGCCAGGCAGGAAATCTATCTCCAGACAGGGCCCCTGTCCTCTCTCCTCTCAGGAGTTACAGCAAAGCCACGGCTGGGGTCCTCTCATGGGCCTGGAGTAAGAACCTGGGCTGGATATATGTCCCAGATAGACGATGCTAACTCTGGGGTCTCTGTCTCCAAGGTCAGGGTTACATGGTGCTATTGCTTTCACGAGGTTTATTTTCCACCGGAACATAAGGCAGAGGCAGGAACAGAATCTGTTTCTGATTTGTTCTGCTTATACTTAGTGAACTCAGCAGCTTTAATCAAATCCTTGTGTTCTGGGATCCCAAACCCCCAAGAAGGAAGCAGCCTCATTTTGTGCTGGGACTGTGACAATGGTCCTCGGTTGCTGGCATCCTGAGATGTCGATTAAGTGGCTCCTGTTGGTGGGTGGGAGGCCGAGCGTTACACATGAGCCCCGTAAAGCTGTGCTCAGGACCCCAGCCATGTGACACACGCTTTGAAGCATTCTTCTGTAACCCGTAGTCACCAAACCCCTCTTGGGCCCAATTCCACCTCTGCTAGATTCAAAGATGCTTCTTATTGGAGTTCCCTGCCCCCACCCAAATTCCTTAAGTTGATTCAGACCTACATGTGGTTCATGCTTACGAAACAATACCGCCAAGTACAGGCCTCAGCAGCAGCCTCAGAAGCAGAAGTTTCTCTTGAACTTCTCCAGTCCCTGTCTCTGAGTCCCATTCTCCCCTGAGGCACTGAAGGAACTAGAATCCTCTTCCCAAGACGGGTCCCAGAAACAAGAACGCCTCTCCCCAAAGCCAGCCATAAAACCTAAAACAGGACTCTAACTTGCCCTCTATCCTATCTGTATAAAGAGTGGCACAGGCCGGGCACAGTGGCTCACGCCTGTAATCCCAGCACTTGGGAGACCCGAGGTGGGTGGATCACAAGGTCAGGAGATCCAGACCATCCTGGCCAACATGGTGAAATCCCGCCTCTACTAAAAATACAAAATTAGCTGAGCGTGGTGGTGCGTGCCTGTAATCCCAGCTACTCAGGAGGCTGAGGCAGGAGAATTGCTTGAACCTGGGAGGCGGAGATTGCAATGAGCCCAGACTGCGCCACTGAACTCCAGCCTGGCAGCAGAGTGAGACTCTGCCTAAAAACAAAAGAGAGAGAGAGGCCTGAAGAATCTAAACACAGGCCTGGCTGGGTTTCCGGCTCAGACCTTCAGCATTGATCAGGCCCTTTTGTCCAACCTTATTTCTACACAGCTATCCAGACTTGGTTGAACCAAAGCACAAAATTAGACAATCTCCCTTGTAACTTGGGGTCTTCATTCTGAATGCTCCCTGTATACACATTAAATACATTTGTATGTCTTTTCTCCAATTAATCCATCTGCTTCATGTCCATGATTTTCAGTAACACTTCAACTACCCCAGAAAGTCAATAACAAACAGCAATTTTGCCAAGCAAAGAACGTGCCGTTGCTCAAATAATAATAATGCAATGTCAAGGCCAATGCCCACTGAAGATTAGCTGCCACCAGCACAGCTGCCACGCAGCACAGGAGAGCAATCGACCCACAGCAAAACCTCTGCTTCCCACTGAATTATTTACCTCAATCTAAAGAAGAAAATCAGCTCGGCAGGCTCTGAGCAGAAAATAAAAAGGAGCACACAGAGACTGTCAAATCCCTGACCCAATTACAGCTATTGCCAGCAGAATTTGTACACCACGGAATTGAATTAGAGTCAACTGCAGTCATCACAGGGTGTGCAACCACATTAGTAAATTAGGACAGGCTCGTCTGTTTCACTATCCAATCCAATATCCTTTGATCTGCATGCCCTGGAGAAACAAAGCCCTTTAAAGCAATTGTTCTCTTCCTTCCTTCCTTCCTTCCTTCCTTCCTTCCTTCCTTCCTTCCTTCCTTCCTTCCTTCCTTCCTTCCTTCCCTCCCTCCCTCTCTCTTTCTCCTTCTTTCTTTTCTTTTTATATAGAACCTCACTATGTTGCCCAGGCTGGAGTACAATGGCGCAGTCTCAGCTCACTGCAACCTCCGCCTCCCAGGTTCAAGCGATTCTCCTGCCTCAGCCTCCCAAGTAACTGGGATTACAGGTGCCTCTCACTATGCTCAGCTAATTTTTAATTTTTATTAGAGATGGGGTTTCACCAGGTTGACCAGGCTGGTCTCGAACTCCTGACATCTGTGATTCGCCCACCTTGGCCTCCCAAAGTGCTGGGATTACAGGCATGAGCCACTGCGCCTAGCCTTTTTTTGTTTTTGATATCGAATCTCACTATGTTGCCCAGGCTGCAGTGCAATGGTGCAATCTTGGCTCACTACAACCCCACCTCCCTGGTTGAGCGATTCTCCTGCCTCAGTCCGTGAGTAGCTGGGATTACAGGTGTGCCACCACGCCCAGGTAATTTTGTATTTTTAGTAGAGCTGGAGTTTCACCATGTTGGCCAGGATGGTCTTGAACTCCTGGCCTCAAGTGGTCCACCCGCCTCGGCCTCCCAAAGTGCTGTAATTACAGGCATGAGCCACTGCCCCCTGGCCTGTTTTTATTTCTTTACATAGGATTGTACTGGTTTCTCTGAAGTGTGCGTTCATTTAAAGCAATCTTCTGGGGTCAGCTGCTGTGGTTGAAGCCACTTTGTGGTCTTAAACCCATAGAACCCTTCTCAGCTTGAGGAAGCCCACAGGGGAAAGTTCTGAGGTTCTACAAAGCTAGCACAGGGACCCCGAGAAGAACAAATCTTAACTTCCTTCAGGCAAATCCTAAGGTTTCTCTTTGACTCCAGTTCAGCAATTAAAATATATATGTGAATATATAGAAAGCATATGATAATGGTTCTTGTGACTGAACTTGTCGCTGGAAAGGGTCTGAAATCAGACCCCAGGAGAGGGTTCTTAGATCTTGCACAAGAAAGAATTTGCAGAGTCCATAAAATGAAAGCAAGTTTATTAGGAAAGTAGAGGAATGAAGAATGGCGCAGTCTCAGCTCCATAGAGCTGCCCCAGGCCACTGGTTGCCCATTTATATAGTTATTTCCTGATGATATGTTAAACAAGGAGGATTATTCCTGGCTCCTCTTTTTAGACCGTGAGCGTAACTTCCTGACCTTGCCATGGCATTTGTAAACTGTCATGGCGCTGGTGGGAAGGTAGTAGTGAGGACCACCAGAGGTCACTCGTCGCCATCTTGGATTTGGTAAATGTGGCCAACTTCTTCACAGCAAGCTGTTTCATCCGAGGTCTTTATGACCTGAATCTTGTACCAACTTCTCATCTCATTCTGTACCTTTAGAATGCCTTGACTATCAGGAATGCAGCCCAGCAGCTCTCGGCCTCATTTTAGCCCCTACTCAAGCTAGGGTTGCCCTGGTTTGAACACCTCCAACAAACTCAACTCAGGTCCACCAGCCCGGTGCAGAAGGCGAACACTGCCATCGGGATTGCAGTGTAAGGAAGTGAGGCGTTTATTCAAGCTATTTAGGGCATCAAGCAACTTCCTTGATGCCTTAAGACCCAACCCCTGGGTGGCCAGTAGGTGAGGTTTTCAGTGGCAAGGAGGCAGAGGTTATAGGCAAGCCATAATACCTGCAGGCTATACATTGCTTTGACCTAAAAGGTGGGATACCTGGAAGCAGGGGCTTAATGTGGATTCAAAGCTTCTCTGATTTGTCATCAGTTAAGAGAGGCTTTATTATGTGAACATTTGGGGTCAGCAAAATGAATGCTAGTTTGGCCCATGGGTGTGACTTCCGGCACCTCCCTGCACCCCTGTGTTGTGCCAAGTCCGTCTAGTCCCCAGAAAAGCTCACAGAGTCAGGCGTCAATGCAAGGGCAAAGGATCTTTATTACAGGTTCAACCTGGAACTCTCACGCCTCCAAGAGGAGTAAAGCGGGAGAGCTCCAGTAGTGGGCTCAAGACAGCATTATATAGTCTAGGGTAAACAGGTACAAATCTAATGTATGATTGGCTGACATTTGAACAAGAAGGAGTTGGTTGATTATGATTGGTTCCGCCATTTTTAGTATTTCAGTTAATTTAGAAATCCTGATGACGTCTGTCAGGGCTTGCAGGGCAAGGGTAGGGCTTGCTGCAAACCCTGAGGCGGAAAGCAGTCTTACAGAAGCAGAACAAGGGCAGTTAATCTTTTGCAACAGGTTTCATAAACCGGTTTGTGACATCTTGTGACTCTGGATGCTACCAGCAGAGAACAAGAACACAAAATCTTCAAGAATGTAAGGCACAGGTTTTAGAGTAAGGCTTCAGTGTACACACTTTCACACACATTTTATATCCTTTCATTCCCCTCTTTATGTAACTGGGGTTCAATCTTGGACCTCAGGAGTTTGCTATTCAGCCGATTCTACTTCGGTGAGTGGCTGATACTGAGCACGGAGGACCATTAATTGGATGGTGTCAAACCTCTCTGACAAATTGTAAAATTCTGTTTATTATGCAGGGGCCTATGGTAACAAGGATTAACAGGGATATCAAGGGCCCTAGGAAGGGTGCGAGGAAAACATGGAGGAGTTCCACCAACTGTTAGCAGCAGTTGAGAACTGTTGTTTTCTTAGATCTAAGCTCAGTTTGTGTGGCGTTGGACTCTTTCTTCTACTAAGCCTGACTCATTTATATAATAACAACATTCTTCTTTAGAAACATGGGTCCCTCCTTTTTCAGCTGTGAGTAAATCTAAAGCTCAAGCGGTTCTGCAGAGTAACTTGGGCTAAGGAAGTAAGCTGTCGTTGGAGGAGGCTAAGATTCAGCAGAGTCCTCCATCGCTGTGGAGAACTGACGGAACAGGTTGTTGTTTACTTGTATTGACTTGTATAGGGCCCCGACTAGTCCGGCTGATATAACTGAAGTAGTGAGGGATATACCTGCGAGCACGGGGAAAACGGCTCTCTTAACTCGGCTCTCCCATATATTTTGTGACTGGAGATATTCGGCAGGTGTCCGTAAAGTTAACTGTGGGACTAGTGTGACAGGGAGGCATAGGAAAGACTTGGTGGTCTGGGTAGATAGATTTTTGTGTAGAGTGCCATTGCACCAGAAGAAGGAGCCAGGGGAGCGAACAGGGTGGTGTTGGGGAGAGAGGTTGTGTTACAGAGGGTGGTGCTGGCATTTGAGTAGCAGAATGGAATATGTGTCTGCTCGGGGTTCAGAAATAAGGAACGTTTGAGACAGGGAGAGATCTTTGACTAGAGTTAGCCGTTTGAGAGGTCTGAGAGAACGCTGGGAGCGGGGCGGCCATGAAGGGTGGTCGCCTAAGGCAGCACAGAGAAAGCACGTGAGGTTGCCCACGCCAGTGGCATTTGCTAGGAGTAGTCCTTCTCATAATAGAGACAGCCAGGAGAAGGGACGTGAGGTGGGTAGGGCTGAGAGTTGTTTGTTTAACTGAGTTTCCTGGTTTTGGATGTTAGAGTGGACAGTATGACTTATCTGGACTAGTGAGCGCCATAGGTACAGGCGGCTGCTAGGCCAAGTTGTTCTAGATGTCATATACATAGCTCCTTTTTGTTGGGAGGTCCAACGGGGTCCCAGGGGTCCCAGATAATCCAGGTGTAGCCTGTAGCCGTTTTAAAGAAATTATAAATTCCATGCCTGGCTGAGAGGGTCTCTGAGGCTATGAGAGTTTTGGCGGTGTGGATTTTGCATGAGCTATAGGGCAACCTACGCTTTGTTCAACCCACGTATCTTTACAATAGGAGTTCTGTTGGTCAAAGAGAAAACAAACAGCTGGGGCGACTTTTCCTGGCTGTGCCTGAAAATCAGTAAAATTAACATAGATAGGAGGCTGCAACCTTGGGGACAATCGCCGTGGCTAGAAGATGTCCTTGTCCCTGTGTCTGAGCATAGTTGGTCCAATTTTCTGTTAAATAGAAAGCCAGGCAAACGGACTGGAGACACTTGAGTGTGTTCTCCAAGGCAGGGCTAGGCATAATACACTCACGCCACAGATAGTCTGAACATTACTGGGCTGCGGCGCAGGGTTAGCTTTAAGGGAGTACTCTTAGCTTTGTCGACAGTCCGTGGCGGTGATACTTCCTCGGTTGCGGCAGCAATGGGTCCGAGGAGGTCGGAGGTTGGGTCCACCGTTTGACGTGTGTAGTGGATCACGAGCGATGCCTTCTACTTTGAGAGCGGTGGGGGTAGTTAAGAGTACTTGTAGGGGTCCTTTCCACCTAGGTTGGAGAGTCTCTGTCGGTGGCGCTTGACTAGGACCCAGTCGCCTGGCTGAAATGTGTGAGGTGTGGGCGGTGGTTGAGACTCAGATTAGTTCGTAGCTTGGGCCAAATTTCCTGGTGAATGTTCTGCAAGGCTTGTAGAGAGAATAAGAGCTCAGAAACATTTTCAATCTCAGGCTTAAGTAAGTCGGTTTTAGACTGGGAATTAGGTGGGGTCTACCATACATGATTTCATAAGGGGTTAGTCCTAACCTGTAGAGTGTATTACGGGTCCGAAACAGGGCGAGAGGGAGGAGCAATACCCAATTAGCGCCAGTCTCCATAGTCAATTTAGTTAAGGTCTCCTTTAGAGTTCGATTCATTCTTTCTACCTGTCCTGAACTTTGGGGCCTGTAAGCACAATGTAATTTCCAATTTGCCCCAAGGATGGAAGCCAGATCCTGACTTACCTTGGCATTTAAGGCGGTCCATTATCTGACCCTATCTGGACAGGAAGCCATACCTTGGGAGGATCTCTTCTAAAATTTTCTTGGCTACAATCTGAGCAGTTTCTCTTTTGTTGGGAACGCTTCTGTCCAGCCTGAAAAGTATCTATGAAAACAAGTAAGTACTGATACCCATATTTCCCTGGTTTTACTTCAGTAAAATCTACTTCCCAGTAAACACCTGGTCTAGTTCCCGAGTCTCGTCCCTGTTGTTGCCTCGAATGAGGGTGGGCGTTGTTGAGTTGGCAGACTTTACAGTTGGCTACAATGCTGTTGGCCGTCTCGGCTATATGTCTGATCTTGAGCTTGGAGTGTCTGATTAAGTCTGTTATCCGCGGGCACCTAGGTGAGTGGTTCGTGGATGTGTTCTAACACTGCCGCCCTAATTTTCTGGCAGGATGGTTTGGTCATTAGCATCAGTCCACCACCCATTGTGGATCTGTTTCAGGGAAGCTTGTCGATCCATTGGAGATCTTGTTCTGAATAATCAGGGAGATATGGCAGGTCCGGGGCCCGGATCAGGAAGCTGGAGGGCAAGGAGTCGACTAGGAGCTCCACACTTTTGCAGTTTGGTCTGCCAGAAAGTTGCCTTGAGCAATTGGGGTGGTTGGTTTCTGATGCCCTAGGCAGTGTACACAGCCAATTTTTCTGGTCCCCATAGGGCGGTCAACAGGGCTTGAATCTCTTGCTTGTTCTTTATCTCCTTTCCCTCAGCAGTCAGCAGCCCTCGCCCCTGTATATGGCTCCATGTACATGTGCCAGTAAAAGCATATCAGCTGTCTGTGTACGGTCAGTTTCTTCCTGCCTCTAGGGTAAGAGCTTGGGTGAGCGCTATCAGTTTGGCCTTCTGGGCGATGTTCCTGGGGGCAGGGGTTCCAAATTACCTCAGTCTCTGAAGTCACTGCCGCTCCAGCGCACCTTTGGCCCTGGTGTATGGCTGCTTCATCAGTGAACCAGACGAGGTCTGCATCGGGAAGTGGGCGGTCCTGCAGGTCTTCTCGAACTCCGTGCACCTGAGCTAATATCTCGTGCAATCATGGAGCGGAGCGCCCAGGTCCGGGTTAGGCAGCAGCGAGGCAGGGTTTAGGGTAGTTGGAGGCAGGAAAGTTATTCTAGCCGGATTTAACAGCAGCCCTTGATAGTGGGTGAGCCGGCATTACTTATCCATCGGTCTGAGGCTGTCGGAGGATGCCCTCAATGGCATGTGGGGTCATGACCTGCAACACTTGGCCCATGGTCAGTTTATCAGCATCTTGACCATTAAGGCAGTGGCCGCATTATCCGAAGGCAGGGGCCACCCGGCAGCCACAGGGTCTAATCTTTTGACAGATATGCAACGGTCGCCAGGGGCCTAAATACTGAGTTAGTACGGCTTTGGCTACACTCGACTTTCATCACATATAAGTGGAAGGGCTTGATGTCAGGAGCCAATGCTGGGGCTGACAGCAACATAGTTTTAATCTGTTGGAAGGCCGCTTCAGCCTCCTCTGTCCAATTGAAAGGGTGCTGTTCTTTTGTCGCCGGCATAGGGTTTGGCTAGCTCCGCAAACCCTGGTATCCATAATCTACAGAACCCAGCCACCCCAGGAACTCTTCTTGCCGTGCCGACCGGGCTGGGGATGCGAGACTGTTTCTTTCGGGCTCTGGTTAGCCGTTGCCTTCTTTTAATAGGTACCCTAGATAGGTTACTCCGGCTTGCAGATTTGAGCCTTGGCAGCTGAGGCTCGATAGCCTAGCTCTTCTAGAGTTTTAGGAGGTGTTCTGTTCCTTGTTTACAAGCCTCGGAGATTTAGCCGCTATCAAGAGGTCATCTACATACTGTAAAAGGGTGATCTCAGGGTGTTGTCGCCGGTACTCACCCAGGTCTTCGAAGAGCTTCATCAAACAGGGTTGGTGAGTTTTGAACCCTTGTGGCAATCTGGTCCACGCCAGCTGACCGCTGATGCCTCTCTGGATCAGTCCACTCAATGCTAAGAGTTCTTGGCTTTTGGGAGCCAGGGAGAGACTGAAAAAGGCATCTTTAGGTCAAGAACGGTATACCACTGCTTTTCCGGGGCAGGGTGCTGAGGAGGGTGTACGGGTTAGGCACAGTAGGGTGTATGTCCATAACCCTTTTATTAACTTCTCTTAAGTCTTGTACTGGCCTATAATCTGTACTGTTGGGTTTCGGACTGGTAACAGTGGGGTATTCCATGCCGAGTGACAAGTCCGGAGAATTCCTGATCTAAGAGTCAGCGAATATGGGGCATAATTCCTTCTTTGCTTCTACTGGCATCGGGTATTGTCGTGCCGAACTGGGTCTGCTCCTGGCTTAACTTCAATGAATATGGCTGGCGGTGCTGGGCTAGCCCTAAGCCTCCAGTTTCCCCATGTCTCGGGAAACGTTGGAGCCAAGCGCCAATCTCCTGATCAGGGGACTTCTGTTCTTGGTGAAGTCTATACTCATCTTCTAGGGTGACAGTCAGAATAGATATAGGCCTGTCTTGTGAGTCGGTTACTTTAGGTCCTTCTGGCTCAAAGTGGATTTGAGCCCCATTTTAGTTAATAAGTCTCCCAATAGGGGCAGGGGCTCGGTATGACCAAGAAGGAATGGGTCACTTTTCCGGTCCCCAAGTTTACAGTCCTCTGGGTTGTCCATGGGTATTTTTGATGCCCGTGGCCCCATGTACCCAGGACGTTTTGTTGGACATTTTTCCAATTGGTGTGGTTAGCACAGAGCGTTCTGCCCGGTATCGACTAAAATGAACAGGGACCCTCCACTTGCAAGGTTACCCTGGGTTCGGGAGGGGACCAACCCGTCTCCCCTAATCAGAGTCTTGGATTACCAGAATAGAGGTCAGGTTAGCTGGTTTCTTTTTCTTGGGACAGTCCTTTATCCAATGCCCACGTTCCTTACAATAGGCACTGATCTTTTCTAATTTCTGCTTAGTGCCTTGCTTTGGCTGTCTCTTGCCTTGGGTGTTTTCTGTCTGAGGAAGAGCGCTACTAAGACCTTAGTCATTTCTCTGGTTGCCTTAAGCTGCTTCTCTTCAGGAGTGTCCCTACTATTGTAAACCCGTTGGGCTATCTGGAGGAGGTCCTGGATTTGTTTTCCTTCTAAACCCTCTAATTTTGGAGTTTCTTTTAATATCGGGCTGCCTGGTTTACAAATGACATTACTACAGCTGCCTGATTCTCTGGGGCTTCTGGATCCATCGGGTGAACTGTCTAAAGGCTTCCATTAATCTTTCTAAGTAGGTTGCGGGGCTCTCTGTCTTACCTTGTAACACTGAGTATACTTTGGCCAAATTGGTGGGCTTGTGAGCTGCAGCCCGAGACCCGCCATTAGAGTCTGGCGATAAATGAGTAGTCGCCCCTACCTTGTTCCGTGTTGTGATCCCATTGGGGTCTGGTTAGAGGAAGGCTGCATTGATAAGGTCAGGGTTGGCAGTCGGCTGGCCATCATCCCTGGAACCAACTTTCTGGCCTCCACCTGGATTCTCTCTCGCTCTTCCGTGGTGAACAGAATCGGAGGAGTTGCTGACAGTCGTCCCAGGTCGGCTGGTGAGTGAACATGACACTGTCTAGCAACGAGGTTAGATCTTTAGGGTTATCTGAGAACCGGGCTTTTGAGACTTCCAGTTGTAGAGATCACTAGTGGAAAAGGCCAGTACATAAGGTGGGGGTGCAGTGCCATCGAGCGACCCTATCTCTGAGAGGTAATGCTACAGTAGTGTCGGGAGACGGTAGCCTGGTCTCGCTGCGCGCCTCGGGTTCTGCCGGCCGGCCCCAGAGGCACTTTCACTTTCAGCCTGCCTCCGCTCTCGCTCTTCCTATAGCCCCGGAGGCACCTACCTGTCCAGAAGGGTGTGGGTAAGGTGGTGGTGCCATAGGTTCTAAGGATAAGGGGTCCTGACTGTCTGGCAGTACTGGGGCTGAGGGAACAGAGGGGTTTTCTGCTTGGAGAGTTGGGTTAGAAGGATTTTGCAAGGCTCGAGAAGAAACGGGCTTAACCAAGGAGGCGGGTTTTCCACAGATCCTGCCATACTAAGATATAGGGAATCTGATCGGGGTGCCCTTGTCGCCTGGTAGGAAGATTTTGGCCTTTACTTTAACTATGACAGACAGACAGAAGGTTCCTTCGAAGGCCACCCAACCCCAAAGGTGGGCCACCTCCGACCGCAGAATGTAACTAACTCTTCTTTAGTTCTATACTTAAATCATGCCCCGCCTTTACATCTTTAAAATTGTTAACAAGGAGGAGAGGGGGTGCTCTGGTTTCCGCCATTGTTGGCTTGTTCCTGGTCCCACAGGAGAGAAGAGTGAGCGTTAAGGGACAGGTGGCGAGTTGGCAACTGTGGGGAGAACCTGGCCAGGACAGAAAGAAGCAGCTTTGTAAGACTCGACAAGGTTAGACAGACAACAATAAACAACAGACTTTCGCAGCTGGCCGGATTGAGTCTCCGACCTGAACCAGATGGAGCACTGGCACGAGGCCCCCAGACGGGTACCAGGGACGTCTCCCACCAGCCCCAGGTGGCTGTCTTTCAGCGTCCGCCAAGACCGTGCCACCTACAATACAGAGTACAGAGTTCAGAAACTTCAGGGAAATACAGAGACAGAGCCGGCTTACTTACAGACTAAGATCCGATGACGGGGGTCTGGTGGGCTTGGGGACTATCCCGGACGAGCCCCATTTGTTGTGCCAAGTCCATCTAGTCCCCAGAAAAGCTCACCAGAGTCAGGCCAATGCAAGGGCAAAGGATCTTTATTAGAGTTCAACCTGGAACTCTCGCCCCAAGAGCGGAGTAAAGCGGGAGAGCTCCAGTAGTGGGCTCAAGACAGCATTATATAGTCTAGGGTAAACAGGTACAAATCTAATGTATGATTGGCTGACATTTGAACAAGGCGAGTTGGTTGATTATGATTGGTTCCCGCCATTTTAGTATTTCAGTTAATTTAGAAATCCTGATGACGCTCTGTCAGGGGCTTGCAGGGCAGGGTAGGCTTGCTTTCGCAAACCCTGAGGCCGGAAAGCAGTCTTACAGAAGCAGAACAAAGGGCAGTTAATCTTTTCGCAACAGGTTTCATAACTGGTTTTGTGACATCTTGTGACTCCCTGGATGCTACCAGCAGGAGAACAAGAACTTACAAAATCTTCAAGAATGTAAGGCACAGGTTTTAGCAGTAAGGCTTCAGTGTACACACTTTCACACATTTTATATCCTTTCACCTGCACACCCCTCCCGCCACCACGCGCTCCAGGGAAGGAATTTAGAACAAACATTGGCAATAAGAATTCAGGCCTCAGTTTCTCTTACTTGACTACGAGCCAGCAGATGGCATTTTTTATTTGGTGGGTGTCTGGGTTGCTGAAGATCAACTCAGGGCCATGTCGTAAGATGTTATCTGGGCTGGGCATGGTGGCTCACACCAGGAATCCCAGCACTTTGGGAGGTGGGGGCGGGCAGATTACCTGAGGTCAGGAGTTCGAGACCAGACTGGCCAATATGCTGAAACCCTGTCTCAACTAAAAATACAAAAATTAGGGCATAGTGGTGCATACCTGTAGTCCCAGCTATTTGGGAGGCTGATGCATGAGAATCACTTCACCCAGGAGGTGCCAGAGGTTGCAGTGAGCCGACTGAACCACTGCACTGCAATCTGGGTGACAGAGCAAGACCTCTCAAAGGGATATTATCTTTAGTCTTTACAGGAAACTAAACATCTTGAGGTCCTTTCTTCCTTGGCTGTTGTCTACGCCACAATCACCTTCTTGCTTATTGCTGCTCCATGTGCTTCTCAAGGCCAGTGAGGTGCCTGGAATTTCCCTTGACATTTCCTTGAAGGAACTCAAGGTTTTCCTTTATTTCCATGCTAGGGAGAGTGCCTGGCAGGCCCTGAAGAGGCGTGTCTTTGCTCCATCTCACTCTCTCCCAGGACGGCATGATTCACAGAATAGAAAACATTAAATAATATGACTAGGTTAGGACCGTAGGTGACAACAGAAAGTAACAAGGAAGGCTGCTGCCCCAGTGGGGAATCTTATTCCCAGTGGGCCTTGTTTGCCAATCCATTCAGTTTTCTAATTGGTTATGAAGGTTTTGTTTGCAGCAGGGCAGGAAATCAAACACAGCTGGAGTCTCCTGCACACCTCAACATGAATATCCAGGGACTCCCTAACACTCAAGCTCACCACGGCTGTAGACGCCGGAGCTGAGCAGGCCGCCCTGGTGCATGATCTGCTCCTCAGAACCCATGAATCCTCCATGGTCTCAGCATCCAAGCAGCCCAGCCTCTCCCCAGAAGGTCAACCAATTGGCCCCGCTCTTGACTTCCCAGTGACCGTATTATGCAGTTGCAGATTGAAGCTTTGTTAGAGCCACCATTGGTAATGAGAATTCAGGCCTCAGTGTATGTCTGTAATACAGCAGACAGTGTCTCCAGAGGTTGAAGTATTTTGTTTCAAAGAGGAAGGAATGATCATTCATCACAAAAGGCAAGACATCTTTGGTGCAAGGAAAACTTAAGGAAAATACCAGACCATGCAATGGGGCACAGGTCAATGGTGTGTGGTAAACCAGTCTTCCCAGAGTGGCGTGCACTTGGATCCTCAGGACATGGGTGACACACAGACTATGCTTCAGCAGGTCTGGCTGGGCCCAAGGCGCAGTGTTTCTCGTCAGCTCCCGGGGGATGTCAAGGCTACAGATCCATGGATCTCACTTTGCAGGACAGAGACTTGGTAATGGCTTCCCAGAGTTGCTACAATAAAATCCCAAAGACTGGGCAGCTTAAATAACAACCTCGATTCTCCCACAGTCCTGGAAGCTGGAAGTCTGAGATCCAGGTGTGGGTAGGGCCGGTTCCTCCTGAGGCCTCTCTCCCGGGCTTGTAGATGCCGTCTTCTCCATGAATCCCCATGTGGTCGTCCCTCTGTGTATGTCTGTGTCCTCATCTCTTTTCTTATGAGGTGTCCTAGTCCATTTCAGGCTGCTGTCACAGCATACCATAGACTGGGTGGCTTATAAGCAACAGACATTGATTCTCCCACAGTCCTGGAGGCTGGAGGCCAGAGGTCTGAGATCAAAGTGTGGGCAGGGCTGGTTCCTCCTGAAGCCTCTCTCCTTGGGCTGTAGACGCCATCTTCTCCCTGTGTCCTCACAGGGTCATCCTCTGTGTGTGTCTGTGTCCTCATCTCCTCTTCTTATGAGATGTCTTCGTCCATTTCAGGCTGCTATCACAGAATACCATAGGCTGGGTGGCTGATACACAAAACACATTGATTCTCCCACAGTCCTGGAGGCTGGACAGCTGAGATCAGCGATGGGCAGGGCCATTTCCTCCTGAGGCTCTCTTCTTGACTTGTAGATGCCATCTTTCCCTGTGTCTTTACAGGGTCATCCTCTGTGTGTGTCTGTGTCCTCATCTCCTCTTTTATAAGTACCCCAGTCCTATTAGATCAGGGCACAACCTCCTGAGCTTATCGCATCTTCTCACCTCCTGAAAGACCCCACCTCCAAACACAGCCATGTTCTGAGGTCCTAGGGATTAGGCCTTCAATATATAAATTTTGAGGCACACATTCAGCCCTTGCAGAGGTAACTCATTCATTGGAATACGAATGTGTTTGTCCACTGTGGCTGCTGCCATAGCAAAGTCCCAGAGACCAGGCTGTTTAAACGGTGGACATTGATTCCCCACAGGCCTGGAGGCTGGAAGTCTGAGATCAAGGTGTGGGCAGGGCTGGTTCCTCCTGAGACCTCTCTCCTTAGCTTGTGGATGCCGCTTTCCCTGAGTCCTCACAGGTCATCCTCTGTGCATGTCTGTGTCCTCATTTCTTCTTTTTATAAGGTCTGAAGTCCTGTTGGATCAGGGCCCAACCTAGTGACCTCATTTTGCCTGAATCACCTCTTTTTTTTTTTTTTTTGAGATAGAGTCTAGCTCTGTCGCTCAGGCTGGAGTGCAGTAGCGTGATATTGGCTCACTGCAACCTCTGCCCCCAGGTTCAAGTGATTCTCCTGCCTCATCCTTCCAAGTAACTGGGACTACAGGCACGCCCAGCTAATTTTGTGTGTGTGTGTACTTTTTGTATTTTTAGTAGAGATGGGATTTCACCATGTTAGCCAGGATGGTCTCCATCTCCTGACCTCATGATCTGCCTGCCTCAGCCTCCCAAAGTGCTGGGATTACAGGCCTGAGCCACTGCACCCCAAACCACCTCTTTAAAGACCCCATCTCCAAACACAGTCACAATTGGAGGTCCTGCAGGTTAGAACTTCCATTTGTAAAATTGAGGAGGCTACAATTTGGCTCACAACAGAGTTAAACCATGGGACATGGTCAACAACAATGGGGATGCCATTGGACAGCCTGGTTCGGTGGAATCAACCAGGGTTTGGGAATCTGGAGAGAGAGTTTCATCTCAGCAATATCACATGCCTGGCCCATGCCCTGAATAATACTCTTCCTTAATTTTTTTTTTTTTTTTCTGAGACAGTCTTGCTCTGTTGCCAAGGCTGGAGTGCATTGGTGCATTCTCGGCTCACTGCAGTGCAATGGTGCAATCTCAGTTCACCTCTGCCTCCCGGGTTCAAGCAATTCTCTGACCTCAGCCTCCTGAGTAGCTAGGATTACAGGCACATGCCTCCATGCCCAGATCAGCCCAGAATCCAGCCACATGAAGATTCCAGATCAGCCCAGAATCCAGCCACATGAGATTCTGGATCAGCAGGTCTATGTGGGGCTATAATTGCGTTTTATTGTGATTATAATACAATAAGAAAATATTTTTTAGAAAAACCTCAGGAGGCATTCATTCAGGTTTAAGGAAATGTTTTTAGGTTGAAATGTACTTCTTTCTTTTCTTTCTTTTCTTTTTTTCTTTCTTCTTTCTTCCTCTTTCTTTATTCTGCTTTTTCTTGCTCCTCTTTCTCTTCCTCTTCTTCCTCCTCCCTTTCCCCTTCCTCCTTCCCTCTTCCTCTTCTTCTTCTTTCTTCTTCTTCCTTTTCCTCTTCCTCTTCCCCTTCCTCTCCTCCTCCTCCTCCTCCTCCTCTTCCTTTTTCTGACAAGGTCTAGCTTTGTTGCCCTGGCCGTAGTGCAGTGGTGCAATCATAGTTCACTGCAGCCCTGAACTCCTGAGCTCAAGTGATCTGTCTGCCTCAGCCTCCCAAGTAAGGAAAACAAATATATTTTAGATAGATAGGCCAATAGATAGGTAGATGGGATATATGATAGATAGAGAGAGAGAGAGAGAGAGAGAGATATTGAAGATAGATATTGGAGATAGATAAAGATAGATGAACAGATAGATAATAGGGAGATAAAGAGGTGATAAATAGATAGGTAGACTTTTGAGATAGATGAAAGACAGATAGAGATACAGGTATATATAGAGTTAGATATAAACATATCTTATTGGTTCTATTTCTTTGGAGAAACTTGACTCATATACATATTAACAAAAGATCAAGAAGAAGAAAAATTTAAAAATCACCCCAATCCCAGCATGTGCTGTTTTTTGGGAGACAGATAGATTTGCAAATGTTTTTTAAGCTTTTATAAAATCTAATTTTGCCACGTAAAAATGTGAAGATTTTTGTGGATGCGATGACTCCTCTTGGGTTTTAAACATCTGAAGCGCTCCCAGAGGCTGGGATTCACAGGCCACAGCAGCGTTTCCCAGCCTCAGCACTGTGGCTGGACACATGCTGACAGGTGTAAGTGCCTCTGGCCCCTGATCCATCGGGGGAATTCCCAGAAGCTGAGCGGTGTCTGGGAGAGCGCCATCTGGAGGCAGAACCCCACTTTTCTACCCTCTGTGTGCCAATAAGAGAGAGGAAGATGACTGGAATGGAGGGGGGCCTCAAAGGAAGGGTCAGTTGTTATCCAAGGAAGGAGAGACATTTCTTGGACTATGTGCTCCAATATTTGCCAGATGTCTTCACACTCAGGTGCCAAATAGCCATAGACTGTTTCTGCACAGCCCTTCCTACTCCAACAAGGAAACTATGGAATGCTTAGCTTCTGGGTTATATGTGCAATGGCTCTATGCCGTATGAGGAAAGATACTACAAGTGCATTCTGACAGTAAGATCCATTTAAAATGCCCCAGACAACTATACCGCTCCTCCTATAGTGTACAGTACAACTATACCTCCAGACAACCATACCTCCTATAGTGTACAGGAGCATGACATTTCCAACCTGTCCCCTTTCCCAGGGTTAGAAGTTATGACTAACAGCAGGTTCTCCACTACAGCACTAATGACACTTGGAGCTGCATAACTCTCTGTCATGGGTGCTGTCCTGTGTACTGTAAGGTGTTGAACAACATGCCTTGTCTCCACCCACCAGATGCCAGAACACCCATCCCAGTGCAACTACCAAAATTGTTTCCAGGCATTGCCAAGTGTTACTTGAGGAACACAATTATCCCTGGGTAGCAGAAAAATGTATAGATAGATGATGGGCAGCTAGATAAATAGGTTGATAGATGGATGGATAGATAGTAGATAGATAGATAATCAGATAATCAGATAGATAGATAGATAGATAGATAGATAGATAGATAGATAGATAGAGAGTTGAATAGTTGGAGAAGTAGGTAGAAAGATATATACATAGATACATAGATAATAGAGACAAGAGTTGGATAGTTGGAGAAGTAGGTAGAAAGATAGGTAGATAGATGATAGATAGATGATAGATGATAGACATGAGAGTTGGTTAGGGAAGTAGATAGATAGACAGACAGATAGATAATAGAGATGAGAGTTGGATAGTTAGATAAGTAGGCAGAATGATAGATGATAGACAATCAATAAATGAGAAAATTTTTGACAGATAGATCAACACATAGATTAGATAGATAATAAGTGGATATAATAGAGACAGATAGATCAATGGATAATGATAGATAGATCGATAGATAGATAACAGAAAAATTATTGACATAGATAGATAATAAACGACAGGTAGAAAAATCATTGACATAGATAATCAATAAATGACAGGTAGATAATAGGTGGATATAGTAGAGACAGATAGGTCGATGGATAATGGTAGATGATAGATAGATCTATAGATAGGCAGACAGACGGACAGTATCTCTCATGCTAAGGCAAGATTCCTCAACCTCAGTCCTACTGACACATGAGGTTGGATCATTATTTTCTGTGGGGCATCCTGTGCACTGCAGGGTGTTGAGCAGCATCCCTGGGCTCCACCCACTAGATGCCAGGAGCATCCCTGCCTCAAGATATTGACAAGTGTCCCTGTGGATAAACATGATACCTGGTTGAGAATGGCTGGAAGGCAGCATCTGTACCTGGGGGAGTCACCTTGGGCCTGCATAGATTGAATGACACATCACCGAATTGGAGACCACAGAGCTGCCTCCCCACTGTGGCAGGGATCCATGAGACTCCACCCAAAGGTAACCAGATGGTTGCACACAGAGTCATCATCTCTTAAAAGAAGCACATAGCTTAGCTTGGGCATCACCTGGGGTGCTTCTTAAGATGCAGGTCTCCCAGCTCCCAAATGCCTGACCCACACCTGTTGAATAAAGATCTCAGTGGGTGGGGACCGGGGTGGTGCTTTTAATACCTCCTCCCTTCAAGGTGATGACCTGCACATCAAAGACAGAGAATCACTGCACTAAATGGCTGCAATGCCCAAAGTGACAATGGCAGGGAAATGACCCATTTGTGGTTCCCTTTCCAAGCTACAAATTTGCTAGATCAAAGGATGGTTGCAGAGAAGGAGGGGACAGGGAGAGGAATGGAAGCAAGTCAAGAAAAATATAACTGAGACATAGGATGAGGCTGGTATGATTTGGGGTTCTGTACCCTGGCATGGTATGGCTTCTCACCTTAGGCGATCATCATAACTTCTTCTTTTTTTTTTTTTTTTTTGAGATGGAGTCTTACTCTGTCACCCAAGCTGGAGTGCAGTGGTACAATCTCAGCTCATTGCAACCTCTTCCTCCCAGGTTCAAGCGATTCTCCTGCCTGAGCCTCCTGAATAGCTGGGATTACAGACACCGCCCCCCCACCATGCCTGGCTAAGTTTTGTGTTTTTAGTAGAAACAGCGTTCTGCCATGTTGGCCAGGCTGTTCTCAAACTCCTGACCTCAAGTGATCCACCCAGCTCGGCCTCCTAAACTGCTGGGATTACAAACATGAGCCACTGTGCCCGGCCCACAACTTCCCCATATCCCAGGTTTTAGAAGTAAACTAAACAGCCTGTGACAACCTAATGCAGCAAGTAATGAAAAATACTTGGCGCAACACCTGACTTATCTTTACTCAACAGGAAGTACTCAGAAGTACGATGTGCTACTGTTCAGAGTTCTGAGTGGTCTTTTTCATAAGTTTTTTTAGTCTCTACATAGAAACACAGCTCTGTACAAATGCATACACTTTTTTTTTTTTTTTTTTTTTTGAGAGGGAGTCTCACTCTGTGGCCCAGGCTGGAGTGCAGTGGCCCGATCTCAGCTCACTGCAAGCTCCGCCTCCCGGTTTACGCCATTCTCCTGCCTCAGCCTCCCGAGTAGCTGGGACTACAGGCGCCTGCCACGTCACCCGGCTACTTTTTGTATTTTTAATAGAGACGGGTTTCATTGCAAATGCACACACATTTTAAGTCATGTTGATATGGACAGGAGGCAGGAAGATACTAGATAGAAGAGGGCAGTTCCCCAGCAAAGGCCCCACCCTCAAGCCTGAAAACCTGTAGTCCTAAATGGAAACAGGCATTCCTATTTTTGTGTCCAAATGTTGCCTTTTGACCCACCATGCCCCCCTGTCCTGTACCCATATAAACCCCAAACCCCAAACCCCAGAACCCATGTGCAGACAGACTGATGAGCAGAAAAGCAGAGGAACTGAAGAGCAGCACAGCAGAGGAGAGAAGAGAAGGAATATCTGAACACTGAGAGGTGTTCAGGTGGGGATGGCTGGAGAAGAGATCAGCCCCAGGACAACCAAACTCCAGGGGAAGATCATCTTCCCACTCCATCCCCTTTCCAGCTCCCTAACCATTCCGCTGAGAGTCACCTCCATCTGGCAACAAAGATTTCTGCATTTACCATCCCTCAGTTTGTTCGTGTGACCTGATTCTTCTGGATGCTGGACAAGAACCCCGGTACTGGCCGGGTGCGTGGCTCAAGCCTGTAATCCCAGCTTTGGGAGGCCGAGACGGGCGGATCACGAGGTCAGGAGATAGAGACCATCCTGGCTAACACAGTGAAACCCCTCTACTAAAAATACAAAAACTAGCGGGCAAGGCGAGGTGGCGGGCGCCTGTAGTCCCAGCTACTCGGGAGGCTGAGGCAGGAGAATGGCGTGAACCCGGGAGGCGGAGCTTGCAGTGAGCTGAGATCCGCCACTGCACTCCAGCCTGGGTGACAGAGCAAGACTCCGCCTCAAAAAAAAAAAAAAAAAAAGAACTCGGGTACCAAGAGGACACTGAGCTAGTTAACACTTAAGCCACCTGCAGATGGCAGAGCTAAAAGAGCACCGTAACACACCCACTGGGGCTTCAGGGCTCACAGGCACCCACCCCTAGATGCTACCGTGGGGCCCAGAGCTCAAAAACACTCATGCTAGCTGCTGTATCTGCCTATCTGCAAGCTCTGCCTCCCATAAGAGGTTTCAGTGTGTGGTGGTCAAACAGATGAACCACGTCCCTGTCGCAGGTCCTGTGAGGGGGGTCAGGGAACTCTCAGGTTTCAAATCTGATAAGGGAATAATGTACAATAGACTTGGAAGAGACTGTCTTAGCTACTGTAGATCCTGGACATGTATCCTTTTCTTTTCTTTTTAATTGATGCATAACAGATGTACATAGCTTCAGGGTACATATAATAATTTAATACATTTAGATAATTTGTAAAGATCAAATCAGCATACTTGAGATATCCATCCACCTTAAATATTTGTCTTTTCTTCATATTAGAACCATTTCAACTCTTCTATTTTGAAATCTACAATAGATTATTGTAAACTAAAGTCACCCTACTGATTATCTAACACTAGTGCTTATTTCTTCTATCAAACCCTATAATTTTCCTTTTTCCTCAATAAATGACATTTCATACACTGCCCTTGAGGTTTCCACTTCTGGTTCTCAGCTGTTAGAAGACCTGATTGTGTCTCATGTTCCTTCATGTCCCTCTGGATTGGATGGCAAATACTAATTAAATACAGTGCAAATGTGGGGCTGCTAAAATCTCAACCTCTATTAGGAATATGGCCATATTCTTATTATTATCTTGTTTTGTATTGATAATTTAGTAATCATAATAATGATTATAGTATATTAACCATTAACAATACTCTGTTTTCTGTATTTAATTTTAAGTTCCGGGATACAGATGCAGGAGGTGCCGGCTTGTTACATAGGTAAACATGTGCCATGGTGGTTTGCTGCACCTATCAACCCGTCATGTAAGCATTAAGCCCCACATGCATTAGCTATTTATTCTGATCAATAATCTGTTTTATTAAGTACTTCATAGCAATCATCCCACCAGCCTTGCAGAATGTTTCTGGGATCTTGGGAATGTACTCCATTTCCAGCTGGTGATGGCTGAGGATGTAACAGGGTCATCTGTGCATTTAACGAATTACCCAGAAATACCCAGCTGTTGAGTTCCCATCATCGTATTTACACAGAAGGGCCCCGATCCAGACCTCACTTTCTTTCCAGTCCCTCCTGTAACGTCCCTATGGGGCGCTACTTGTGTCAGAGGCACTGGAACCAGAGCGACTCCATCTTGAAAAGGGGCTGGGCAATAGAAGGCTGAAACCTGCTGGGCTGCATTCCCTGATGATTAAGGCATTCTGAGTCACAGGATGAGATTGAAAGTCTGCACAAGACACAGGGCATAAAGACCTTGCTGATAAAACAACAGGTTGGAGTAAGCAAGCCGGCCAAAACCCACCAAAACCCAGATGGCGACAAGAGTGACCTCTGGTGGTCCTCACTGCTACACTCCCACCAGCGCCATGACAGTTACAAATGCCATGGTGATGTCAGAACTCTGCATGGTCTAAAAAGGGAGGCAGGAATAATCCACCCTTCTTTAGCATATCAAGAAATAACCATAAAAATGGGCAACCAGCAGCTCTCAGGGCTGCTCTGTCTGTGGAGTAGCCATTCCTTTACTCCTTTACTTTCCTAATAAACTTGTTTTCACTTTACAGACGTGCCCTGAATTCTTTATTGAGCGAGATCCAAGAACCCTGTCTTGGGCTCTGGATCCAGACCTTTTTCCTGTAACACTCGGAGAAGGGATGATTCTGATTTTCAGAAGACACGGCTTGGGATAGAACAGGATGCTCATTGGATCTTCCCAGAGAGAGCTGCAAAACAGCTCAGATTCTGCTGCCAGCTGTCCCCGTCCAAATCCTCAGTGCCTCAGTTTACCCATATCTGTGAGGGTTAATACTGAATGTCAACGTGATCGGATTGAAGGATACAAAGTATTGCTCCTGGGTGGGTCTGTGAGGGTGTTGCCAAAGGAGATTAACATTTGAGTCAGTGGACTGGAAGGGGCAGACCCACCCTCAATCTGGGCGGGCACCATCTAATGAGCTGCCACTGTGGCTAGAACATAAGCAGGCAGAAAAATGTGAAAAGAGACACTGGCCTAGTGTTCCGGCCTACATCTTTCTCCCGTGCTGGATGCTGGAACATCAGACTCCAAGTTCTTCGGTTTTGGAACCTGGACTGGCTCTCCTTGCTCCTCAGCCTGCAGACGGCCTATTGTGGGAGCTTGTGATCGTGTGAGTTAATACTTAATAAACTCCTCTCTGTATATCTATTTCTATTGCATTAGCTCTGTCCCTCTAGAGAACCCTGACTAATACACCATCTGTAAATGACATCAGGCACGACACTCCCGTCATAGGGCTGAGGGAAAATCAACTAAGTTAATCCATGCCTAGTGCGTAGGAAGTGCTGGTGTCATTCAAAGAATTTGGCACAGGACACGGTGTGGTGGCTGATGCCTGTAATCTCAAGATTTGGGAGGCCACGGCAGGAGGATCGCTTGAGCTTAGAAGTTCAAGTCCAGCCTGGACATCATAGTGAGATCCGTCTCTCCAAAAGTTTTAAAAACTAGTCAGGCATGGCGGCAAATGCCTGTAGTCCCAGCTACTCTGGAGGCTGAGGTGGGAGATTTGTTTGAACCCCTGGGGTGAAGGCTGCAGTGAGCTATGATGGAACCACTGCACTCCACTCTAGGTGACACAGTGGGCCCTCCTCAAAAAGTTAAAACACATTAAAAAAGAAAACATTTTAGGTCATAAGTGCATTTAATACAACTACCCTACCAAACGCCATAGCTAGCCTGACCTGCCTTGAAAGTGCTCAGAACACTTCCATCAGCCAATGGCTGGACAAATCATCTAGCACAAGGTCGACTCTATAATGAGGTTTGCATACCTCACATAATTTATTGAATATTGTACTGACAGTGAAAACCGAATGGCTGTATGGGGCGGGCACGGTAGCTCCCACTTTTAATTCCAGCGCTTTGGGAGGCCGAGGCAGGTGGATCACCTTAGGACAGGAGTTCGAGAGCAGCCTGGCCAACATGGTGAAACCTAGTCTCTACTAAAATACAAAAATTAGCTGGGTGTGGTGGGCAGGCTCCTATAATCCCAGCTACTTGAGCTGCTGAGGCAGGAGAATTGCTTGAATCCAGGAGGTGGAGGTTGCAGTGAGCTGAGATTGTGCCATTGCACTCCAGCCTGGACAACAGAACAACACTACATCTCAAAAAAAAAAAAAAAAAGAATAGTTTTATGGGTACTCAAAGTACAGTTTCAGTTTGTACTGAATGCATACCAATTTTGCATCATTGTAAAGTTGAAAATCTTAAATTGAACCATCGTGTCAAACCATCGTAAGTTGGGAACTGTCTGTATACTGCACTTTGTAGAAGTTGATTTGCCCAGGGGATATGTTTAACCTTTGGCTCTTACTGTGAATGATATAAACTCCTGGAAGTACTTTTCTGGGAGGTGGGTTTACTGTTGAACATCTCCTGTAAACAGAAACTAATGAATGCATTGCGCATTGTCCACTCACTAGGTGAGATCTGAAGACAGCACAGAATAATAAAAATTCTCACTACAGATCTCAGACTATGTCCACCAGCATCTATCCATCCCAGCATTGCCTCTGCCCATAAACAGCAACTCCAATCTTAATGACATCTAAGCCTTTAAACAGGATAAACAGGAAGTGCTGCCAGAGGAACATTGAATGATGTGTTTTCATTCCTAACAGAAATACTTCTCCTGTTAAGATTCGCCTGGGTATTCCTTCTCTGAATCGCCACATTAAAATGACCAAAGAAACTTACTCAATTGTTGTTCAAATCCTATTCTTTATGAATTCATTGAGTTTCTTAAAGAGGTCCTCACACGAAACTAAAACTCTAATCTTGGAGTCTGGGACAGCCAGCCTGCAAGTTCTTGTTGAAGTTTTGATGTAAAACTATTCAGATGGTTTTAATTTGCAAGAATGAATGACAGTGTTTAGAAAAGGTTTAAAATCTGAACAAATGCAACCCTTCTGGCAAACAAATCTCTAATAATCCGCCCCACGGGATGAAGTAGTTTCAGCTCTATTTTTACCATATGGAAATGGTCAGAACTAATTTCAAAATCAGAAAGAAATGATTGACGTTCCCCACATGCCCAGTCATGCTTGAGTCGTGGAGTTAAATAGGTCGTTTTTAAACGCTTGGGACACACGGATCAAAACAGGAAAATACGGTGAATATCTAAATTCTATCAGCTAACATCCTGCCCTTCTGGGTCTAATTCCCAGATTCCAAATTGGAGCAGCCTGTCTTCTCCCTCCTCTCAGCCACCCATTGCTCTTAGTGTCCTTTCTAATCCCATTGGGCAAATTATCCCATTCACTTCATAGCAACTCCTTTGGAAGGAGTTTCTTAAAAAGAAGAGAAAATCCACGCCCAGGCAGATCTCCTCAAAGCAAAATGCCTCTACTCAGGCGTGCATTAGAAAGCACAGGAATGCAAGACAAGGAAGTCCCCACCAGCTCTCCATAGTTTACTTCAGGATGCAAGAACCTCAGCGGACTCCCCAGTCAAGCGGATTGTGAGATCTGGCCTCCACCCTCCTGTTGTTGACTTCTGGTCTCCCAGCTTGGAAGGAAGGGAAGTGATGTCTTCAAGTGGAAAATATGAACCGAACTGCCAGAAACAAATGGGCTCCAAGCTCAGATCCCAAACTCCACAGCTGAAAACCTGTGGGACCAGTGTAGGCACGCTCAGTCACGTCTCAGAGCCAGCCTCCCTGGGCTGCCCCACCAATCTGCAGCAGCGCAGAGGATGGGGACACCGGGTGGTTCCCCAGCGCCAACGGCAGCTCAGGCTTCTGGAAGCCGGCACACTTGCTTGGCAACTCTGCTCGCTGCGGGCGTGGGAGCTGTAGCAACTTCAAAGTCACCAACCCAGAAACCAGAGAAGACACTGGCCGCCTGTATCTTCCTCCTGCAGTACGTGATAGTCCAGTGATACCCAGTGTGGGGCTAACGCACACGTCAGTGCAAAGACCTCAGTTGAAGTCTTGGCTTTTATACCTAACAAACTCAGTGACTTCCGAGACGGATTTATCATCCTCAGCCTTCAGTTGTCTTTGTAGGTGGCAGAACTAATATTTCAGCAGAGACTGTTGTTCAGGAAAAGCAGATGACACGTGGCTTTTGTGTCTTTCACTTAAATCTGAGACATTTTATCTAACTACCAAAATTTACATCTTCTATTTGAAATCTTCTTGGAGAAGAAATATGACTGGATAGCTCAGTTTGATGATTAATCCTGCTTTCACAATGGTTATTATTATATTTTTCCCTGCAGACCTGTGACTGTGTCTAATTTATCCATGTACAACTCGTAGGTTAACCCTTACACTCTACCTACCTGAAGCAGTAGGCAAGAACTTAAAAAGTTAGCATTTGCAAACAGCTTTGAAGTCCTCTGGTAAATAGATTAACTGCAGGAGAAAGGGGAAAATCAGTCTTAGTAATGAGGGTAGCTTCTGAATTTCCAGAGAAGCAGGGTTCATGTCAAACAGACCCAAAAGGAGAAATAAACCTTGGACTTTTCTCTCTGCACTTGTGAGCACTTGAAAGTGCTACATCTGTTCATGTTGTTGATTTGGTGTTTGGGATTTGTCTTCTATGTAATATCTTCTTCTTCTTTCTTTCTTTCTTTTTTTTTTTGACAGAGTCTCACTCTGTTGCCCAGGCTGGAGTGCAGTGGTGTGATCTCGGCTCACTACAACCCCCGCCTCTCAGGTTCAAGCAATTCTCCTGCCTCAGACACCCGAGTAGCTGGGATTATAGGCACCTGACACCACGCCCGGCTAATTTCTGTATTTTTAGTACAGACAGGGTTTCACTGCATTGCCCAGGCTGGTCTTGAACTCCTGACCTCAAGTGATCCACCTGCCTCAGCTGCCCAAAGTGCTGGGATTACAGCCACCATGCCTGGACTGCAACATAGTCTATAAAGGTAAGCTACTTGGATGGATTAAGTTCCTGTGCAAACAGGGGTATGTGTGTATGTGCATGTGTGTGTGCATGTATGTGCACGTGCATGTGCATGTGTGTGGGTGTGCATATTTGTGTATGTGTGTGCGTGTCCATGTGTGCATGTGAGCGTGTGCATGTATGTGTGTGTGTGTCTGTGAGCATGTACGTGTATGTGCGTGCATGTATGCGTGTGTACATGTGTGTTCATGTGTGTGCACATGGGTGCATGTGCGTGAGTGCGTGTGCATGTGTGCATGTCCGTGTCTATGTGTGCATGTGTGTGCATGCGTGTGCATGTGCGTGTGTGCGTGTGTATGTGTGCATGTGTGTGCATGTGCATGTGTGTGTGTGTATGTGTGTGTGCGTGTGTGTGCATGTGTTTGTGCATGTGTGTGCGTGTGTGTGTGCATATGGGGGAAATGCACTAAGGCAGTTAGCTTGTGCAATCTCTAAACTCTGAATGGTAGAGTCCAGGAAGCAGTTGATGCATTTAGAAAGATACTTCCTTCAAAGTCGCCTGACCCCAAAGAGGACTGACACTGTGACACCTGCTACAAAGTGGATGGAAGTCAAAAACCGGATGCTGAATTACAGAAAACAGACACAGAAGAACACATTGTGTAGGATTCCATTTCTCTGAAATGTCCAGAACAGGCAAATCTGCAGAGACTGGAAGCACATTGCCAGTTGCCAGGGGCTGGAAAGACATGGGAACGGGTATATTATGAGTTGCATTTTGTCCCCCCCAAACTTCATATATTGAAACCCTACCCATCAGCACTTCAGAATGTGACTTTCTTTGGAAATAAGATCTTTGCAGATGTATTACTTTGGTGCAAAACCAATTACAATTTTCACCATGACTTTTGTTTGTTTGTTTTTTTGAGACACAGGCTCACTCTGTCACCCAGGCTGGAGTGCAGTGGTGCGATCTCTGCTCACTGCAACTACTGCCTCCTGAGTTCAAGTGATTCCCCTGCCTCAGCCTCTTGACTAGCTGAAATTACAGGCATGCACCACCACACCCCGTTAATTTTTGCATTTTTAGTCGAGACGAGGTTTCACCATGTTGGCCAGGCTGGTCTCAAACTTCTGACCTCATAATCCACCCACCTTGGCCTCTCAAAGTGCTGAGATTACAGTCAGGAGCTAGCGTGCCCAGCCCCTTGCCATTACTTTTAAAGGCGAAAACCGCAATTACTTTTGCACCAACCTAATCATTAGTTAAGATGAGGTCATACTGGAACAGGATGGGCCCCAGTGCAATATGATTGGTATTTTAAAAGAAGAGAGAAATCTGGACACCGACATGCACACAGGGAGAAGGCCTTGAGAACGTGAAGTGGGAGATTGGGGTGATGCACCTACAAGCCAAGGGATATTGGCAGCGAACCACTGGACGCAACGGGAGGGGCATGGAATCCATTCTACCTAACAGCGTCAGAAGAAATCAGCCCTGCTGGCTGGGCTCGGTGGCTCATGTCTGTAATCCCAGCACTTTGGGAGGCTGAGGCGGGCAGATCAGTAGAGATTAGAAGTTTGAGACCAGCCTGGCCAACATGGTGAAACCCCATTTCTACTGAAAATACAAAAATTAGCTAGACATGGTGGTGTGCGCCTGTAATCCCAGCTACTTGGGAAGTTGAGGCAGGAGAATCGCTTGAACCCGGGAGGCAGAGGTTGCAGTGAGCCAAGATTGTGCCACTGCACTCCAGACTAGGCAACAGAAACAGAGTGAGACTCTATCAGAAAGAAAGAGAGAAAGAGAGAGCAAGAGAGAGAGAGAAGAAGGAAAGAAGAAAGAAAGAAAGAAGGGAAGAAGAAAGAAAGAAAGAAGAAAAAGAAAGAAAGAGAAAGAAAAGAAAGAAGAAAGGAAGGAAGGAAGGAAGGAAGGAAGGAAGAAAGGAAGGAAGGGAGAGAAAGAAAGAGGAAGGGGAAAGGGAAGGAAAGGAAAGGAAGAAAGAAAGGAAGGAAGGAAGGAAGGACCCACCTTGTTTGCTCCTTGATTTTAGACCTCTATGCTCCAGAACTGTGACAGCTTAACTGTCTGTTTTTCAAGCCCCCTTCCCAGTTTGAAGCATGTTTTTATGACAGCCCGCAGGAAGCCAATATAAAAAACAGCTGCTAATGGGATTTCTTTTGGGGGCAGTGAAATTATCTTGGAACTAGGTAGAAATGGTGGCCACGCAACACTGTGAAAGCAGCAAGTGCCCTGAATTGTTCACTTTAAAATGGTGAATTCTCCTGTCATCCCAGCACTTTCGGAGGCTGAGGCTGGTAGACCACCTGAGGTCAGGAGTTAGAGACCAGCCTGGCCAACATGATGAAACCCATCTCTACTAAAAATACAAAAATTAGCCAGGTGTGGTGGTGACTGCCTGTAATCCCAACTACTTGGCAGGCTGAGGCACGAGAATCTCCTGAACCCGGGAAGTGGAGGTTGCAATGAGATGAGATCACGCCAGCATGGGCACCAGAGACTCCGTGTCAAAAAAACAAAAACAAAAACAGTTAATTCTATGATTTGTGAATTTCACCTTAATAAAAAAAAATGTTTCCCAAAAGGTAGTGAGGAATTCGGTTAAATGGTTAAATTCAGGAAATCCTCTCAGATTGCAAAATAATTGCTATGATTTCCACCATGCCTACCATGTGCCAGACTGTGTTGTATTTTACATGCTTCTTAAGGCAAGAGTAGATAAGCTTTTCTGTAGAAGGTCAGATAGTAAAGGCATTTATCTTTGCAAACCATATCGATTCTGCTGCAATATGTAACCAATGTGTGTGCCAAGTGGACTTTATGGACATAAAATTTGAATGTCACATAATTTTCAGGCATTACAAAATATTATTGTTCTTTGGAATTTTAAAATTATTCAGACATGTAAAACCATTCTTGGCTGGGCACCGTGACTCATGTCTGTAATTCCAGGACTTTGACAGCCAGAGGCAGGTGGATCATTGAGGCCAGGAGTTCGAGACCAGCCTGGCCAACATGGTGAAACCCTGTCTCTACTAAAAATACAAAAGTAGCTGGGCGTGGTGGCGATGCCTGTAGTTCCAGCTGCTCAGGTGGCTGAGACACGAGAATCACTTGAACCCAGGGAGTGGAGGTTGCAGTGAGCCAAGATCATGCCACTGCACTCCAGCCTGGGCGACAGAGTGGGACTCCATCTCAAAACAACAATAACGACAATAAGAATAAGAAAATTCTTACCTTGAAAGCTGTACGAAAACTCACTGTGGGCAGATTTGGCCCGAGGTTCTAGTTTACGACATCAAAGCTGTGTGTCGCGAGTCCTGTGAAACACACTTTTATCGCCTCTGCTTCACTACAGTAACCACAAGGACCATGTGGCCACATAGCTCATCTGCAGCCAGATGGCTGGTCGGGGCAGGCTGTGCCCAGCGGTAATACACGCAGGCTCCAGATCAGAGCACGTTAGGGAAAAGCACTACTTCCCGCCGAAGCCTCAACTGATCAAATGCTGGGAGCTCACAGACACGGCAGAATTTACAAAGCTGATTTAATTTTCACATCCTCGATACATTAAAAAGTGAGAATGCACCTTTCCAATGTTCATGGGATGCTCCTGAAATTTCACAATTGCACTACAAATAAAGCTTTAGCAAACTGTTTTTTTAAGTAGAAACAAGACAGAAGAGATGCTGTTGCTGTAAAATTGGAAATAAGACCAAGAATATTCTAGGCCATGCGTGATGGCTCACACCTGCAATCCCAGCACTTTGGGAGGCTGAGGCAGATGAATCACCTGAGGTCAGGAGTTTGAGACCAGCCTGGCCAACATGGTGAAACCACATTTCTACTACAAATACAAAAATTAGCCGGGTGTGGTGGTGTGTGCCTGTAATCCCAGCTACTTGGGAGGCTGAGGCAGGAGAATCACTTGAACCGAAAGGTGGAGGTTGTAGTGAGCCGAGATCAGGCCACTGCACTCCAGCTATGGGACAGATTGAGACTCTGTCTCAAAAACAAAAGTAATAAAACATAAAAGAATAAAGATATTCTTATTCTGTGTCACACTAACTTCCTGACTTTGTGATTCACCCTGGTACACATATACAGACAAGGATACAACAGGTCTAATATAAAATCAAGAAAAATCAATCTATTCCTTTCTTAGAATGTTTGTGAGGAATGGCAGGAATTAGGTAGAAAGTGTGTAAATGTTTCATTGTTTGTAGACACTGCCTGTGATGGTTCATACTGACTGTCAACCTGATTGGATTGATTGACACAAAGTATTGCTCATGGGTGTGTCTGTGAGGGTGTTGCAAAGGAGATTAATGTTCGAGTCCGTGGGCTGGGAAAGGCAGGACCCCCGACCCTAATCTGGGTGGGCATAATCTAATCAGCTGCCATCGAGCCTGGAGTATAAAGCAGGCAAAAAAGTGTGAAAAGAGACAGTGGCCTAGCCTCCCAGCCTACACCTCTGTCCCGTGCTGGATGCTTCCTGCCCTCAAACATCCGACTGCAAGTTTTTCAGTTTTGGGACTGGGACTGACTCTCCTTGCTCCTCAGCCTGTAGATGGCCTATTGTGGGACCTTGTGATCATGTGAGTTAATACTTAATAAACTCCCCTTTGTGTATATATATAGATATTCCATTAGTTCTGTACCTCTAGAGAACTCTGACTAATATACAGCCAAATCACTCCCCAAGGAGACTGTACAAATTCACAGCAGTAACATTGAAAATGGATAATGAAACCAGGAAAGCAAACAAAGCAACAATATCACCCAGATATTTTAAAAAACTTTTAATGTTGGGTTGACAGGAAACAAAAGCCGAAAATACTAAATACTAGAAAATGACCGTGACACAAACTCTCCACGAAAGAACCTGAGGGCTTGCAGCACGCAGATGAAAAGTTAGAATCTCACGTGCTGACAACATTAAGCAAGAAAGAATGAAAATAATGGAACGAACATTCAACTCAAGAAGTCATTCTGTGGGGAGAGTGGATATCACATTAAACCCCAGAAAAGCAGGTGGAGATGCATTAAAAATTGAGAAATGATTTGTCACATAATTTAAACATTATTTGAGAAAACTAAAATTGACAAAGATATCCAACTAAAATAATGACAGCACCAAACAAGAAGAATGCGAGCTTCTCCATACACTTGGAGGATGTGGAAGGATTATAAACAATTACTTTGCTCTTATCTGCACTGGGATATTTGAAAACTTAAGTAAGTATGAATGACTTTCCAATGAAGAAGTAGAGATACAGACAGTTTTTTTTAAAAATTTATTTCCTGGCCGGGTACAGAGACTCATGCCTGTAATCCCAGCACTTTGGGAGGCCAAGGCGGGCAGATCACTTGAAGTCAGGAGTTTGAGACCTGCCTAGTCAACATGGTGAAACCACATCTCTACTAAATATGCAAAAATTAGCCAGGCATGGTGGTGTATGCGTGTAATTCCAGCTACTCGGGAGGCTGAGGCAGGAGAATCGCTTGAACTTGGGAGGTGAAGGTTGCAGTGAGCTAAGATCGTGCCACTGCACTCCAGCCTGGGTGACACGGTGAGACTCTATCTCTAAATAAATAAATACAAATATCTCTCCATTAGATAGAAACAAAAACCCTTTGCCCCCTCTAAAACACACACAGACACACACACACACAGACACACACACACACAGACACACACACACACACACCCCATATCCAGAAAACTTTAGCCAATCAGATTTTCCATAACAGAAAGAAGAAAATCTACCAAAATCTACATATGAAGAAAGCACAATATTGAAATATATTACATGCAAACATATAACATACATGAATTTGACTTTTGAATGTTGACACAATAATCCTAAAGAAAATAACAAAACTAAAGTGTAACACCAAATAAGATTGGATTGAAGGATGATCAATTTTGTGTCATTATATTTCATTCACCAGATTAATAGGTCAAAGTAGAAAACCATGCAGTCATCATGATGCATCCCAAAAAAGCACTTGACTGAATTTAATACCCATTCCTGACAAATGTTCTTAAGAAAGGAATACATACATTTTTTCATTATTTTATAGATGAAAACCTGTTGTAACCTTCACAAAGGTGTTAGAAGAATACTTTTTTCATGATTTTCTTTTTTTTTTTGATGGACTCTTGCTCTGTCGCCAGGCTGGAGTGCAGTGGCGCGATCTCAGCTCACTGCAATCTCCACCTCCCGGGTTCAAGCGAATCTCCTGCCTCAGTCTCCTGAGTAGCTGGGATTACAGGTGCGTGCCACCATTACATGCCACCATGCCCAGCTAATTTTTGTATTTTTAGTAGAGACGGGGTTTCACCATGTTGGCCAGGATGGTCTCAATCTCCTGACCTCTTCATCCACCAACCTCAGCCTCCCAAAGTGCTGGGATTACAAATGTGAGCCACCGCACCTGGGCTTTTTCATGATTTTATATATGAAAGCCTTTTGCATCCCCACAAAAGTGTTAGAAGAATTTTTTTTCATAATTTTATATATGAAAACCCAATGTTGTATCCCCACAGTGTTAGAAGAATAAATACATTTTTCATGATTTTATATATGAAAACTTGTTGTATCTTCACAAAGTGTTAGTAGATGCATTGTTTCATGATTTATATATAAATAAGCCCTAATTTGACATATCTTAAAAAAAACTCTTTTTTTGTTTTTACTATTCTTTTTATTATTCTGCTTCTTGTTTAATGAGCCATTTCTGTGGATAGTATAATACTTACAAAAATGTCAGTGTTATTCATAGAATGACAACAGATTTAACGTATTTTTTCTTTTTATTATTCTAAAGTCAGTTGGTGTGAAGAATCTGACCTCGAAGATAATTCTTGATGATTCATTGGGGAGGACTAGAAACACCACCCTCTAACTTTATAACAAGTGATGGTCACTCAGCAAAGTGGCCAGGCATGCTGGTTAATCCAGCTTTCGCCCTTGAAGATTCACCAGACTAAGGATTAATGAAAAGAATATGTACCGCCTACTTCACTAAGGGCACTACCTTTCATATGTAAACAGTCCCTACAGATCAATAAGAAAAAGACCCAACACCCATATGAAAACAAAGGGCAATTCAAAGGTTTTCCAGAAATGGAACGCAGATGATTTTATGAAGATAGACCATTTGATATCATTTATCAGCTAAGAGATTGGCAATAATGAGAGAGTTTGTAGGGTCTTAGGAAACAGATCTTATTTTTCAACTAAGAGATTGGCAATAATCAGAGAGTTTGTAGCTCTTAGGAAACAGATCTTATTTTCAACTAAGAGATCGCAATAATCAGAGAGTTTGTAGGGCTCTTAGGAAACAGATCTGAGACATCATTCAAGTCCCAGGCACTTGCGAAACTTCTATGGGAATGGACTGACAGTATCCTTAAAGAATTAAACATTCACATCCGTGGTCGGCCCCTCAAGGTGGACAGGATGAGGCATTTGTGATGTGTCAATACATCCTGGAGAATCTAGAATGTCATCTCCACACCTGCACCACAGGTGGCATCCTATAGGTATTTGCTCAAGGAAGCAATGAAAGGGTAAGATAAATAACCAAGGGTTTCCGCCACTATGTTCACCGATTTCACACACCCAAGTTACACAGTATCAAAATCAGAAGAAATAACTCAATGCCAGAAAAAGCCAGTTGGCTGTGCCCATCAATATCCTGAGAATGATGGGATGTGAAAGGTGTTGAATCCTCAACAGCAGGGAGACTGCTTGGATGACCCCAACCAGAACTGAAATTGAAGGCAGAGTTTCTGAGCTTAGAAATGGGAAAGACCCAGCATGTATGACTGACTCCTTCATCCAGCCTCTTCCCCAAATCAGATGATTTTTGACACGGTATGGTAACACCATATGTTTCATGAGACAGATTCATTGAAACCTAGCTTTTGTGATGTGCAGTTTTAACACCATCATCAGTGGCAAAATGAACATTCCCTTGAAATTGCCTTTCCTGCATGACTATTTTAACAGCTTCACGTTAGCCTGCCTGTGCACAGAGGACATACTGATGATATCCTCATTTTCCAGTGGAGGAAAGTTTATGAAGTCAATCCCATTCCAAATATCAAGACTTTAGATCTCTATGAGATTAGCACAGAATGCAAGTGGAACCTCTCCAAGCTTTCATAGAGACATGTATTTTGAAAGCCTCAATGGGGAAACAATTCTCAATGTGGAAAAGTTGTCATGTATTGCAGAAGAGAACAGGCTTTTGGTTAATCCTAACTTGTTAGAAAGGGTATGAGGGTTTTCTCATCCACAAGGCTATGTTACCCACATTAAACCCAGCTTTCACATCAAGTAGTTCCACACTGTGTAAAGACTGGCCAGACTGTTTGTAAATTTGTGATATTCAACCCATACGAAACTCAAGAAAACACAGGGAAGTATCTAGGTGCAGGTGTCAGGATGCAGGAGTACCTGGATGCAGGGAAGTATCTGGAAGCAGGAGTATCTGGACTCAGAGGTACCTGGATACAGGGGTAGCTGGATACAGAGAACATCTGGATACATGGAACATCTGGATGCAGGGAGTACTGGATATGAGGGAGTATCTGGGTGGAGGAGAGTAACTGGATGGGATGGAGTATCTGGATAGAAGGGAGTACCCAGATGGAGGAAAGTATCTGAAGGAAGGGGGTGTGTGGAAGGAAAAGCATACATGGATATGAGAGTAACTGGATGGAAGAAAGTATCTAGATGAAAGGGAGTATCTGGATGGAGGAGAGTATCTAGAAGGAAGGGAGTATGTGGGTACAGGAGAGTAATGGAATGGAAGGAGTACCTGGATGGGAGTATCTGGATGCAGGCATCTGATGCAGGGAATACCTGGATACAAGGGAGTATCTGGATGAAGGAGTATCTGAAGGAGTTTGTGGATAGAGGAGAGTAACTGGATGGGAGTATTTGGATGAGGAGAGTGTCTAGATGGAAGGAGTAATTGGATGAAAGGGAGTATCTGGATGGAAGACAGTATTTGGATGAAAGGAACATCTGATGCAGGGAGTATCCAGATATAGGGAGTATCTCAATGGAGGAGAGTACCTGGATGTAAGGAGTATCTGGATGCAAGTACCTAGATTCATAGAGTATCTGGATTCAGGGAATAACTGGATGCAGGGAGTATGTGAACTCAGTGGGGTACCAAAATGCAGGGAGTATCTGGATGCAGGAAGCACCTGGCTTTTACCAAAAGCACCTGGTTTATACCAAAATCTGGATGGAGGAGAGTATGTAGATGTAGGGAGTATCTGGATCAGACTAGTATCTGAATATACAGGAGTATCTGGAAGCAGGGAGCATCTGGACCCTAGGGGGTATCTAGCTGCAGGGAGAGTATCTGGAAACAGGGACTATCTAGATGGAGGAGAGTATCTGGATGTAGGGAACAGCTGGATTCAGATGAGTATCTGAATATACAGGAGTATTTGGAAGCAGGAGTATCTGGACTCGGGCAGGGTACCTAGCTGCAGGAGAGTATCTGGAAACAAAGTATCTGGATGGAGAAGAGTGTCTGGCTGGGAGTATCTCGTGCAGAAGAGTACCCGTCCCAATGTGGCAGGACACGGGAAAGGACAAGAGCCCAACAAGGACATTTGAAGGAAAGAGCTAGCACTTAGGCTGAAAATTTGCCTTAAAGCCCCAGAAAAGAACTTGGAACCCATCCTGTAAATTACCACAGCCTTCTTTAACATCCACCCACGGCAAAACATTTAAGTAAAAAAAAAAAAGCACTTGGTTTCTAATTTCTTTTTATTAGTCTGCCATGAAAAAGAAATATCCCTACAAATGAAAGAAATATTGAAGAAACAAATTGAAGGGCTTACCTTATTTTAATTAAAAAAAAAAAAGTCAGGGCTACCAGGGAAGTTTCAGACGTGCTCAATGGACACGTGATTTGTAAACAGCCGAGATTCTGGGACGGGGTGCCTGGTGGGGTTGACATTTGAGTTACGGGGACTTCATAATGGCCAGCCTTTCACATCCCATGGGAAACCCCTCTCCCCAGGGCCTTGGAGAATGGGGGTCCAAGTGCCTATCCCCCTTTGGATGTTTCATCGTTAGTAAACATCATCCGCCCAGCAACAAGCAAAGCACATCGCAAGATTACAACAAAGAATCCCGGTGAACGGAAGGCCTCCGACTCTGCTCTCACGCAAATGTCCTTCGGGAGGAGCCTCAGGCAGCTGTTCTAACCCTGCTGCCAACGCCTGGGCTGTTTCTGCCAACATTCTTCTATTTCTAAAAGAGTACGCTGAACTGTGAGAGACAGAAGAGAAAGTCATTCCCAGTTCCCTGAGCACTCACGTGGACACAGTTCCTAAACTTTCAGGAGCCTGTGGTTTTACTTCTGCATAAGAAAATGGGCCCAAACTCATCACGAAAAGCAAAACCCTAACTCTCAATCAATTCAATCAATTTCATTGAATGATGCCATTCATACCAAAAAAAAAAAAAAAGGATACTGCAGAAAAGCAGAAGGAAAACGGCAGAAGGCATTTCCACTAACCACGTCACCAAGACAGTAACAAATGCCTATAACTTGCCAAAGTCAGGTGGTGGCCTGGATCTAAGGGTTACTGGTGGAGGGTGTCGATGTTCTTGGCATTTAGAGCAAAGAATTGGGGAAAACACAGAAAGCAAGGAAAGAATCAAGCAACAAAAGCAGATATTTATTTAAAACAAAAATACAGTTCACAGGGTGAGAGTGGGCACAGTCATAGGGGCTCAAGAACTCCATTACAAAATTTCCTGTGGTTTAAATACCCTCTAGCATTTTCCATTGCTTACTTGGTGTACACCCTATGTAAATGAAAATGATGAAATAAAATTACAAAGTCATTTACTCATTGTATGCCATATGTAAATGGGAGAGGATATTTCCTGTCATAGTAAAAGTATTTCCATTTGATTTAGTTCTAGGAAGTCAGTGTGAATCGGTTTGATGTTTCCTGCTTCCAAACCCTATTCTTCTGCCTCATTTCTTCCTGAGAGATGTGACCCCCAAAAATCATTACAGGAGATGGAGAGACCACTGGTCTCTTTTATTGTAAATGCTTCATGCTGGCTTGGGGTGTAGTCCCTACCTGCTGGGCATCATAGAACTCTCGCCCAGCTCTGTCTAGTGGAGGCAGGGTAGCTCCCTGATAGCCAAGGGTGGTGTCTTGACCTGGAACTGGCTGAAACCCTTGTTGCATGATCTTCTGAAGTTTGATGGTCTCCAGGTGAGAGGAAATGAACTTAGTTAAAAGATTTAATGGGAGCTTCAGAGGTGGATATATCTGTGCTATTAAAATGCTTGTTATAGAGATTTGCAGGAGAAAACAAAACCTGGTTTGTGGTTTATTATAGAATCTATGTGTTTTCTTAAAGTCTTAGTATGAGTTATTCCATTTATTTTCGCTTGGTCTGTTGAATCTAGCGATAAGCTCAATCGAAAACAATAGCTTTCCATGACCTTGTTTTTAAAAATTCCTCATTTGGTCAGGTTCTCATTTAGGTGAGGGTGTGACCAAAACGTAGGACCTTAGCTCTACTCTGAGTTACCATCATTTTGAGTTACTGGTGTCAGCATGTCATTCATAGATTACACTTTCCTCAGGGTCGCACATTTCTTTCAGCTCTTGTCATTCCACCATTTGACGTTCTAGAGATGGCTGCAGGAAAGTGACCATTTGACGTTCTAGAGATGGCTGCAGGAAAGCATTTAAAACCTTTGAGAGAATACAGCACACTAGGGAGACTATTATTATGACTATTGGGAGGATAATACCAAGAGTTTGGAGTATGCTCTTTACCCAGGGTCCTCATAAACCAAACCCCTAAAATTAAATAGATCAAAGAATGCACTGGATAGAGTTTACTTATTAACTAAGCAAACTCTTCATCAATCCCCTACCACTGAACCTCTGTAATCTTCATTTGATGTATTTCTCTATAGGCCACAAGTGCCAGCAGCTGCACAGATACTTCTCTGTTCAACCAATTCTACCATAACTCTCACAAGAGAATTTAGTCTGTTGTGTATCTATAGTCTTTACAGTAGAATCTGCTGTAGATCCTATTATGAGGGATACATTCCTTTTTTTTTTTACCTAAACCATGGAAAAGGACTTAATTAATGACGCCTTCTTTAGAAGAGTGAAGGCTTCCTGGCAATGTTCTCTTTAACCCATGATGGGGTTAAGATGAGTAAACCAATGTTCTGTTTCTGACTGATTTTGAGGCAATGTATGTACCATTCAAGCTTTCACTTACATTAGGCCTTCATATTTTATCTATCAAAGTATGTTATCCATACATACAAGGCTGACTGCAAACCCCTTCACAAATGAAAGTATACCCCATAAGTGCACATATCAGACCCCTTTTCCACTCCTATTGTTCATAGAGGCATATGCACAAAAAAATTAAAAGATAAGAGTCTTATGACAGTAGAAGTCTTAATCTGTGAACTTGGGAAAAGCTGTTCACATCAAGGATACCATTTTCTTGGGAGAAACTTCCTGGTTAGTTTTACTAACAGTTCATATGGGGCTACAGTGTGGAGGGTCCTTCAGTTGTGAGATGATGAACCAAAGTTCAAGCTTCCCAAGCTTTGCTGCAAGGTGGATGGCAAGGACAGTCTTCTCTGATGTTCTCAGAACACTCAGTCTTAGTGTTCTAGGTCTTCAAAAGATTGTTCTCAGTGAACCATAAATGCTTTCTTTACCTGGTGAAAATACACTAAATAATAACTTAGTGTTATAATGTCAGCCTTTGTATGGGACAGCTTTTATACAACAAGAAAACATGCATTGAAAATAACATTTGAGGCTTTGTGTGTTGGTCTACATGTAAATCCCAGCACTTTGGGAGGCTGAGGTGGATGAATCACTGAGGTCAGGAGTTCAAGACTAGCTCCAACACGGTGAAATACCATCTCTATGAAAATACAAGAATTAACCAGCTGTAGTGGCATGTGCCTGCAATCCCAGCTATGTGGGAAGTTGAGGCAGAAGAATTGCTGGAACCTGGGAGGCATTTGCAGTGAACTCAGATTGTGCCATTGCACTCGAGCCTGGGTGACGAGACCAAGACTCTGCTCCCTGCAAAGAAGACATTTGAATTAAACCTTTATGAAATTTTGAATGGCCCATCAGGTCACAGTCTCACAGCAAGACTGAGACTCTGTCTCCAGCCAAACAAAACAAAACAAAACCAACCAACAAACAAAAAAATTTGAATTACATTTTTATAAAATTTTTAAATGGTCTGCTAGCTGACCAAATGTACCTGAAGCTTGATTGTTTTCCAGGAATATGGAACCAACATTGGTTATAAACTATTTTAGTAATATAAAAGTTATCACATTAATATATTCAATTTGGATCATTTTATATTTTCCATGATGAGTCATGGTATACAACTTTAATAATACAAATTTTAAAACTCAAGAAAGACAAAGTGGCCATTCTGGTCTCTCCATGAGTGCAGGCTTAATTAACATTAGATTTATATCCTCTTGAATACCAGCCGCTCTTCAAATTATTAGTGCACATCACTGATGACTGATGAGTTATTATAGATAATTTGACTTAGACCATGAGTCTATTGAAATTGTACATCTAAACAATTTCAGTAGCAGCTGGTTAACATGAAAACCTGACAAGATATTTCTTGTGTATTTATTAATTGTTTTGTTTACTTAAGTAGAACAAGGAAATTAAATTATTTTTCTGCTCTACAATAAGTTAACATAATAATCACAATTGTAATTGATAGTATATACTCACATATTACAATTTTAGGAATTCATATAATTTTGGAACATATATTAATATTATTCACTATAATATAATCAAAGCTGACTAAACTTTTTTTTTTATTTTGGCAATGTTTCCCATGTAACTAAAAATGTCAAAGAATAAGACAATTTAAAGTTGAAACTTGATTTTGAAGTCCATTAAATATGCTAAAAGATTTAAAAATTTACTTTCCCATGACTTCTTACAATCTTTACCAAAAAACACATTCTATTGTTATTACACCCTTGCATATAAAATTGTTTTGTAGTCTGAATGACATGTTATAAAGGTGACTTTTAGCAATTTTAATTTTAACATCAACCTCAAATTATATTGATTATCTACTAGGTTCTAAGGCTATTAGTAGCATAGCTGGGGTGGCCACCTCCACATGACCCTAGGCTACTCAAGTCACATGATGTAAATGACATATTACACTTGACAGAGCAGGAGCATCAGCACCTTGGACAAGCCCCTAATTCTAAAGTTCACTTTAATAAAAAACACCTAAATCCAAAAGGCAAGATCAATATAACCATAAACCACAGATATATCCTCGACCAGAAACATTCTCCTCTGACCAGAGACATGCTAACCCCAAGATAACCTCCAGCTGGGAAGATGCCAGCCTCGAGATAACCCCTCTGGGCTGGTAAGATGTCTGCCCCAAGATAACCTCCTCCAGAGAGATTCCAACCCCACCAGAAACTTCCACACACATAAACATTCCAGGCTTGATAAGCCCTTCACCCTAAAACCGTATATACTTAGTCTGTAAGAGAGTGCTCCTGACCAAAATTGGCTAGGAGTGCCTTTCAGGTTTTAAACTAAAGAAAACCTGTCTTAACTGATAGACATGTTTATGTTGCTTTCTTCTGTAACTCTTACAATGCTTTTTACTTTCTTGACAAAATATTTGATTTAAGCTTATTATTAAACCTGAAACACATGCAAGTTTGCTCTGAATGGTGTCACATGTAGCAACTAGTCAGGACAACCAGAAAAGACAGAAAATAGTCATTCAGAGTGGCTAGAGCAGAAACCTGCAGTTGCCTTGTGTTTAGGGTGCTGCCCATCAAGGGTTCCAGTGGAAAAAAGAGAGAGAGTAAGAGAGAGTTTCCTATTCAGCAGAAAGAAAAGGAGAAAAATGCCAAACCTGGGCCTAACTTGGGTTGGTTTACAAAATATGTTACCAATGGAGTGTGTCCAAGTTCTGGCATTTTGAACAAAGAAGTGATGCAAATGCACAAACAAAGCAAGGAAGAGATCAAAAAACAGAGATTTATGAAAACAAAGCACATGGCTGGGCATGGTGGCTACACCTGTACACCAGCACTTTGGGAGGCTGAGGGGTGGATTACCTGAGGTCAGAGTTCAGACCAGC
>DAKLCV010002496.1:0-27871 GCA_030247045.1 Colobus guereza | reverse complement strand
AAAAAAAAAAAGTACTGAAAAATCAATCACTTATGCATACATCTATAAAAACTGAAAGAGCAAATAAATATTAAAATATTAAGTAATAAAAATTAGAACAGAATGCAATCAAACTGAAAAACAGGAAATCAATAAAAAAACAAGTCAATGAAACCAAACTAGTCTCTGTGAAAGATTCACACATTAGTAGGCCCTACCTTTCAGGTTAACAAAAAAAAGAAATAAGACACAAATAACTCACATCAGAAATGAAAAGAATATAGCTATGGATGCTGTGGACAATAAAAGGATAATAAAAGAATGCAATAAAATGCCCAAAATGTAGAGAGGAAGTGAACCAACTCTTGAAACAGATTTGCCTAAAACTCACATAATCTGAATAAGTACATATCTATTAAAAAATTCAAGGCAATAACAAATAATTTTCTAAAAAGAAGGGCTGTAGGCCTACGTCATCTCACTGGTGAATTTCTACCAACATTTAGTAAACCATATTCTCTGTAACTTTTAAAGAGAAAGAAACAGCACTTGCTAACTCATTTTACATGGCCAGTACTCACCCTAAATCCAAAATCAGAAAGACATTTCAAGAAGCAAAACCACAGATCAAAATATCTTGTAAATGTGACATGAAAAATGCTCAGCAAAACACTAGCAATGAAATAACAATAACCTATTTTGCAATCCAACCAAGTGGGATTTATCCCAGATGCAGAGACAGTTTAATTGAAAATCAGTTAATGTAACCCATTAAATCAAAGGCTTAAAAAAAAATCACATGACGGGCAGGCCATGGGGATCACTGTAATCCCAACACTATGGGAGGCTTGGTGGGCAGATGGTTTGAACTTAGGAGTTCAAGACCAGCCTGGGTAACATGGTGAAACCCTGACTCACTAAAATACAAAATTAGCCAGGTGTGGTGGTGCAGGCCTGTATTACTAGCTACTCTAGAGGCTGAGGGAGGATTGCTTGAGACTAGGAGGCAGAGGTTGCAGGAGCCCAGAGCACACCACTATACTCCAGCCTGGGCAACAGAGTGAGACCAAATCTCAAAAAATCTTAGTAATTAAAAATAAAAGGTTTACAGATTGAAGGAAGAAATAAAACTGGCTCTCTTCATGGACAAGATAATGTATGTAGACAATCCGAAGGAAGTGACCCAAAAAAAACCTCTTGAAATTTTTAACCCACAATCGATGATCTGAGGGTGATAGGAAGAAAGACAACTGTTTTTTTATTTGAGATGAAGTTTCACTTGTGTTATGCAGGCTGGAGTGGAATGGTGTAATCTTGGCCACAGCAACCTCCACCTCCCAGGTTCAAGTGATTCTCCAGCCTCAGCCTCCCAAGTAGTTGGGATTACAGGTGCGCCACCAGGCCTGCCTATTTTTTCTATTTTTAGTAGAGATGGGGGTTTACCATGCCAGCCAAGCCTGTATCCAACTCCTGACCTCAGGTGATGCCTCCGTGGCCTCCCAAAGTATTAGGATTACAGGTATGAGCCACTGTGCCCCACTAATTGTTTCTAAATATCTGCACAAACTAGCAGAATTTGGTATTAAAATACAATACTCTTTACATAGCATTCCCAAAATAAAGTAGGTATAATTCCAGCAAACATGTACAAGATCTATATGAGGAAAATAAACAACAAAAAAAACAAACTGATGAGATACCAAAGAAGAAATAGAGAAATATTCCTGGAAAAGAAGACTCAATTCTAACAAGTTATTACACTTTGTGGATATAAACCAATATTAATGTTTACATGAAGAGATATATTTGTAGTACGTACTGCCTTAGAATATTGTACATTTTTTTTAAGTATACAGTTTCTGCTCTGTCTCTAGACAGCAGGGCTGCTACAAAGTTAACTATATCTCCAACTCCCGGCTCAAACAATGTGCCCGCTTCAGCATCCTGAATATCTAGGAGAGGTATGTACCACTATACCTGGCTAATTTTTTACTTTTTGCTATGTTGCCCAGTCTGTGTTGAACTTTGACCTCAAAGATTCTCTCACCTCTAGCCTTGAAAGCGCTGAGATTACAGAAATGAGCCACTGCACATGTAGCTTTTTTAGACTTCTCGTGAAGACAGGCTTGCCATGTTACCCAAGCTGGTATCATATTCCTGGCCTCAAGGGATCCTCTGACCTCAGCCTCTCAGCACTGGGATTACAGGTGTGAGCTACTGGCGCGGCAGTTCTTCTGTGTCTCAACCTCTGTTTACAAAGAGCTCTCCAGAATAGACTTTGTGAGCTATTTTAATTTCTCTAACAAGGATTATTTCACCTCTGCTATTTCATATTTTGTATACACACGCAACTTCTTTTCTTGAAGCAACTTTCAATGTTCTGTCTGCTTTTATTCACCAGGGAAGAACATTAAGGCATACATTCTAAAAATTTCTACATTATTACCCTGAGTGTCTATTTCATTTATATCCCATTCAAAACATTTTCTTATAATATAATATGAACTTAAATTCATAGAGTAGGACTATGCCTAATACAATATTCTTTACATAAAACCGGATTTGGCTTTACCTTTACATAGAATTTTGTGTTTGTCTTCATGGAATAAATCTGCCCTAAGTACCAAAACTTAGTACTGAAACTTTGTTGCTAAAACTAATTCTAACTTATGAATTACTTTAAGAAACAATGTAGGCTGCTGGGAGTGGTGATTATTAATCCTGTGATCCCAGCACTTTGGGAGGCTAAGGTGGGCAGATCACTTGAGGTTAGGGACTCGAGACCGTCTGGCCAACACGCAAAACCTTGTATCTACAAAAATGCAAAACTTAGTCAGGCATGCTGGCACGTGCTGTAATCTCATGGGCCTGTAATCCCAGCTGCTCTGGAGGGTGAGGCAGAGAACTGTTTGACACGGAGGAGGAGGTTGCAGTGAGGTAAGATTGCACCACTGCCCTCCATCCTGGGTGACAGAGCAAGACTCGTCAAAAATCAATCAATCAGTCAATCAATATATCGGCAAACATTCCATTCATGTTTAAAATAGCTAAATGAAGAATTATTCATGTAACATTATTTTAATTTCTGCCAATTAAACTGTCAGTTTATGACATTATACAATACAACTCTACTTGTACTAATAGTAATTTCCAAGACATAAGTTAAAAAAAAAACAAGAATCAAAGAGAATATGCCTCACTATAATTTGAATAAAATAAAGGAAAACAAAACAAATTATATAAATATATGAATTTACCTAAACAATTAAAAGATTTTGTACAATACTAAACAACTATTAACACTGGTGGCTGCTTTGGAAATAAAGAGAAGTTAGAGGCAGACAGAGGAAGAATTCCCAGACCCCTTTCATTCTGTACAAACACATGCAAAATTATGGTATTATAATAATAAAATGAATGTTAAATGTCATTAGTTTCAAATCTGAAAGACTAGTCGAAAATCCATCTTTAAAACCATCTGGTTTTCCTTAAAATTTTTATATTAAATTTTAATTCTGGCTGGGAGCAGGACTCATGCCTGTAATCCCAGCATTTTGGAAGCTGAGGGTGTATTACCTGAGGTCAAGAGTTTGAGACCAGCCTGGCAAATGTGGTGAAACCCCTTACTAAAAATACAAAATCAGCTGGGCATGGTGGCAGGCACCTATAATGCCAGCTACTAGGGAGGCTGAGGCAGGAGAAACGCTTGAACCCGAAAGGTGGAGGTTGCAGGAGCCGAGATCACACCATTGCACTCCAGCCTGGGCAACAACAGTGAAACTCTGTCTCAATAACAAAAAAAAATTTAATTTATGAACAAGACTGGAGCAACTTCCATTCAAGTTTTCTACTTGAGTAAAATTTCATCATTTATGTTCTGCTAAGAAAAGCTTCCAGATTTTTGAACAGTTGTTATATTTTTATACAGTAGTCAAAATATCTCTTCTTCAATCCAAATTTCTCCACTACTTCGAAGGCTTTGCTTTTTTCACCCACCAGAATATCCAATGATCTTTTCGCGATTCATTTAGCAACAAATACAAAACTAAAATATAAAGGGCTGCTAAGTTGCTGTGTTAAAATATATACAAACAATACCAAAAGAAGTAACAATAGATGATGAAATGTTCTGTTATTCTTATTATAATGAACAAAAATAGCCAAGAAGAAAACTAATACATTTAGAGATGTTACTGCATATGTTGCATGCAAACAGCATTTGTGGATACTTACTTTATATATGTGTTCTTAAACATTTCAACTTCACTATATTAAAGCTCAAATAACATTCCATTGTATATATTTAGATACACCCTCCCTGTTTCTTTATCCATTCATCTTTAAATGGCCATGTAGTTTGTTTCACATCTTGGCTGTTGCAAATAATCCTACAATTAATATGAAGTGGAGACATACTGATGTTGTTTTCGGATATGAGGTGAATGGTCGGATTATATGGTAGCTCTATTTTAATTTTAAAGTCACCTTCATCTGTTTCTCCGTGAATGGCAGTACCAATTTATATCCCCCACCAGGACTGTATGGTTCATTCTCTTTCTCCACATCCTCAGTAACACTTTTAACTTTTGATAACATCCACTGATACAGTGAGGCTTTGTGCCCCACCAAATCATCTAGTTGTAATCCCCACTAATACCAAATGTCAAAGGAGAAACCAGGCATGGGGGTGGTTTGTTGTTTTTGTGACAGTGAGTTCTCACCAGATCTAATGGTTTTATTAGGGCTCTTCCTTCCTGCTTGACAATTTGCTTGCTGCCTTGTGAAGAAGGTGCCTGCTTTCCCTCACCTTCTGCCATGATTCTAAGTTTTGAGGACTCCAGTCCTGCAGAACTGTGAGTCAATTAAACCCTTTCTAAATCTCCCAGTCTGGGCGTCTTTATCAGCAGTGTGGAAATGGACCATAGCCTCCTAAGATACACGTGGTGATATTTCACATGGACTTGATTTGAAATTTCCTGATTAGTTTTACTACAGTATGCATACTTGTTGACTGTTAGTATACTTTGGAAAATGTCTATCCAGGTCCTTTTGCCCACTTTTACTTGTAGGTTACTTTCATTGAGTAATATGGATTTTGAGATATTTGGGTATTAACCCTCACTGGAATTTATGGTTTCAAGCACCATCTCCCAAACTTCCTGGATGCTTTAACTTGTTGACTGTTTTGTTTGCTGCATACAACCTTTTTAGTTTGATGCAATCCACCTATTTTTACTTTACTACCTATGTCTTTAGTGCCATATCCAGAAAAATCACTACTAAGATCAATGTTATGCAGCTTTCCTGCTGTTTCTTCTATTATGGTTTTAAGTCTTATGTTTATAAGTCCTCAACTCATTTTGAGTTGCTTTTTGCACGTAAGATAAAAATCTAATTCCATTTTATACATGTAGATGTCCAGCTTCCCAAAACAACGACTGAAAGACTATCCTTTCCACTGTATTTTCTTGAACTTTGTCAAATATCAGCTGACCCTACGATGGGGTTTTCTTCCAGGTTGTCTATAGCGCCATTGGTCTCATGTATTTTTTATACCAGTCAATATTTTACCATTTTCATTACTATCACTTTTATAATATATTCTGAAATCAGGAAGTAATGGCCCAGCCTTGTTTATCTTGTCCAAGATTCCTTTAGTTCTTCAGGTGTCTTCTGATTCTACACAAATTTTATAATAGTTTTTGTATTTCTGTGCAAATGCCACTGAATTTTGAGACATCACTTAGTGTAGTATGTACATTATGATAAATACTGATTCTTCTAATCCATGAACATGAGAGACCTTGCTATTTATTTCTGTCATCTTCAGCCCTTCACTGATGTTTAATATATTCCAGGCTACAGATCTTCCATTTCTTTTGGGGATGATTTGTTATTAACACACACAAATACTATGATGTCAGTATGTTAACTCTGTATCCCAAGCTTTAACAAATTTGGTTTTGTTTTCTTTTTAGTTCTAATAATTTTTCCTGAGGTGTTAATTAGGTTTTTTTTTTTTTTTTTTTTAACAAGATCATGACTTGTGCAAACCAAGACTTCTTTCTTTTTCTTCCCAATAAGTATTTTTCATCTGTTTATCCTAACTGTTTGGCTAGGACTCTAGTTCCATGTGGAACAGGAGTAGTAAAAGGGCATCCTTGTCTTGCCTCGATCTTAGTGAAAACTTTCCATTATCCCCAATTGAGTATGATGTTAACTGTAGATCTGTGATATATGGCCTTAATTATGTTGAGATACATTCTTATGTAATTTATTGAGAATTTTATCATGAGAAAACATTGAGCTTTTGTCAAACGCTTTTAATGCAGCTACTGAGATAACTGTAATCATCTATCTTTCATTATATTTATGTAGTATATCACATTGATCAGTTTGTCAATGTTTGCATGATTACTACATCCCGCGGATAACGCGCCTTGATCATAATATGTTAGCCTTCAATGTATAACTGACTTTGGATTGGCAATATCTTTTAGTACTTTTATCTCTTGTTAGTATTTTTTGCTGGTATTTTATTACACTTACACTGATTTTAGCAATTAATGTCACCATTGTAACAACACAGTAAGGGTAAACCATATGTTTATCCAAAAGGTACAAAGCCTATTTAACTGGCTATTGAAAGACTATGAAAAGAAAAGCTCTGCAAATTTTAGAAAATGTATTTATCAGGTGACAGAAGATACTAAAAGGATATGAGAAAACCTATTGACAGTCTTTCCTTTACTGGTTAAAATTAGGAAAATCAGAAGAACCTACAGATGTATTCACAATACTACATTTTACACTTCAGCTCACTTATAGAAGATAAATGTTTGTATCAGAATTTTTTAAATTAGAGGACATTGTTATATTAATGCTAAGGTATCATTGAGATAAAGAATTCCACTGAATATGTCCACTGACATGAAAGCACATCACCCATTTTTCCACTTTGAGAAGACTGTACTAGTTTAGACTTCATGTCCCCACTCTACTATACTGACCTCTACTACACAAAGAATAGAGAATACTTTAAAGATTCAAATATAAAATCTGTAACTTCAGTGATTACTCACTGAAGAATTTTTTATATTTGTATCTTTAAAATTAGATTACATGTCATTTAAAATTATACATTTCTTTGATACAAATTGAGATTATTTTAATATCTTCAACTGTACAAACCATACTAATAGGTAGAATGCATTTAAAATTAGTTTCTATCATGTGATATGTGTCCACATCCAAATCTCACCTTGAATTGTAGTCCCTCATCTCCTGTACCGCAGGAGGGACCCAATGTGAGATATTAATAATTTAATAATGGGGCAGTTACCCCATGCTATTCTCATAATACTGAGTTCTCACAAGATCTGGTGTTTTATAGGAGGCTTTTCCCTCATTGCTCAGCACTTCTCCTTCCTGTCACCACGTAAAGAAGGATGTGTTTGTTTCCTTCCGCATGACTGTTAAGTTTCTGAAGCCTCCCAGCCATGCTGAACTGAGTCAATTAAACCACTTTCCTTTATATATTACCCAGTTTAGGGATGTCTTTTAGCAGCATGAAAATAGACTAATACATCACGCTGTGTTTAATGTTAGAATCAAAATAGTTTCAAGATATTTTACTGTCAAGTATAATTTTCACCAGCTTTTGTTATTTATTGGAGTCATAAAAAATTATCTAACTGGGGCCAAGCACAGTGGCTCACAACTGTAATCCCAGCACTTTGGGAAGCTGAAATGCAAGGATCACTTCAGCCCAGCTGTTTTGAGATCAGCTTTAAAACACAGCAAGACCCTATCTGTAATAAAAATTAAAATAGACTGGCTTGCAATGTTAGTAGTCCAAGTTACTCCAGGGGTTGAAAGGGAGGATGGCTTGAGTCGAGGAGTTCAAGGCTGCAGTGAACTAAAATTGTCCCCCTAATGTGCTCCAGCTTGGGCAACAAGGGACACCTGATCTCTTAAAAAATAAAATAATAAAATTACTTTTCCTATATCAAAAGATTAAGAAATGTTTTAAAACAGCAACAACATAATAAATGAAAAATACATACCCTAAACTTGAATGGCATTAAGAATTTTATTCATTACACTATGAAAAGATGGCACTTTAACCCATTTATGCCTAGGGTTCCACTATTAGAACGCTAAGCATGTGGGGTTTTTATATCCCACCGTTAAGGTCATTGCCAAGGTATGTCTGCAAAAATTAAAAAAATTGCAACCTCCACCACAAATGGATTCAAATGCATTCTGTAAAACAAAATCAATCCCTAGGTTAGAATATCCCAAACTGAAGGTGTATCAACTTTGATTCAGTAAATCTAAGGCCACCGTGTGTATCTTGTGGAGCACAGGGAGAAGTGAAGTAGAGAAACATACAGATAACTCTTAAAAACTTCCCATGAAGCTTGTCACAGCTGAATTAAAGAACCAGCCAGTTAAATGTTCTGTGTCTTACTGCATGTCATAGTAACATGAAGAATGGAAAATACACCATCTTTCCTGTCTTGGATATAATCCTGCACCAAATCCACATCTCTACATCACTATTTTCACTTGTACTAGAAACATAAGGGCAGACCTAAAATTAATATATGTGTTAATAACCTTCCCCACCATGAAATCGCTTGTTTTTGTTTTCTCAAGACAGGCTCACTCTGCCACACAAGTTGAGCAGCACACATCACACTGCAGCCTCTGACTCTTCAAGCAAACCTCCAGCCTCAGCCCCAAAGTAGCTGGAACTATAGGCACATGCCACTACACTTAGCTAACTATTAATTGTACAGACAAGTCTCACACTTTGCTGCCCAGGCTAGCCAAACACCTGGGCCCTGCATTGGCCTCAAAATGCTGAAATTAAGATATGAGCCACCATGCCCAACATGGTTATTAAATCTCCTTATTTCACAATTTAAATTCAAATGTTCAGCTACTATAATATACAGAAACACTCCCAATTTTTGTAAGTCTACCAACCCACCACAAACTGTTAATCCATATGTTATTAGTCTTAATACTATATAACAAAATCTGCACAAAGTATTAAAAAAAACTAAAATAACTTTAAAACAAAATATTTGAAGTAGTGGTAACTATCATTTCAAATGGCATGATGTTTAAAAGATAACTCAATCTTAAAGAAAACAGAAAATTCAGTAACAATGACTTATTACAATCATTCATGAATACTTTAAATAAAAGTAGACATAACATCCAGGTTGAGGAAAGCTTTTAAATAAACGCATAGAGGCAAATTATATTAAGTCAAAGCACTGCATACATGGCCAATATTGTATTTAAATAAATTAAATACAGAGTTTAAGGTAGTTACAGAAACTGCTATATACAAACAGTAAATACAAATCTTAAATTCCTTCATTTGTCTTTAACAATTTGTTCACTAAACAAAATTTCAAACAAATTTAATGAGAGTAAAATACAAAATATATGAAACAGTATAATGCCCACAACTCAAATTGTCTAGTATATTTATTTCATTTAAAGCCTGATATCTTCAAGTACATTTCATTTCATCTAAAGCACAGGTGACTGTTTTATTTTTGTTCTTAAATTAAACACTTACCTGGGTTTCATACAAATGGGCATATGAAATTGAACTGCAATGGATCATGGAAAAGATCAGTTACAACACAGTCTAATGTAATAAAGCAACAAAAGTAGAGATAATATAAATGTCAGACATAGGCAAATGCTATAACTATGGAATATACATTTGACTAGCAGCAACTTTTGTTTTAGACAATATGCAATTAAACCTAACAAAGATCATGCCAAAAAATATAAAATTAAGTAATATTGTAACCAATTTATTTATAAGTCTAATAATCATCAAAACCACAACAGGTAAGTGTATGTCATAAAAAGTTCTTAATCAGAGTATTAAGAAAACATAAGCATTTAAGTTTACATATCTCAACACATGGTATTCAAAATTGTACCTTAAAATCATAATATTTACTCTGTAATCAAGAAATGTTTTTCAATGTGTATGCTTTTTCTTTATATTAAATCTTTTATTAACAACTTTTTTTAGGTTATAGATCAAATACTAGTAACAACATAAGGAAACTTAGTTTTCTTTTAATTCTTCAGAAATAGATCATGTGGTCAAGAACAAATACAAATAGTCAAACTACCTAAAGAGCAAGACTTCAAAATAATTTATTTGAAGACTCAAATAAGGCAGACTATTTGGTTTCTTTTTGCAGCCCTTCTTAATGCCCAATTTCCCATCACCAGAGCACACAACAAAATCACAACAGATAATTATAAGTCCAAATATTTGAATTTTATAGTTTTATTCATCCATGATAAACACCTTTTGTTTTAAGATATATCTTTAAAACTTTCAAAATTATAAACAGAATTTATATTTTTATATAATTCTAAATTTATATAAATTTGTATTTTTAAAGAAAAGTCTTAGCAATCATGAAATTTGACATCCCTTGTCTCTCCTTCCTTCTGAATCATCGCCCTTGCTTTTCCTCACACCATTTCTCTCAACCTCCTAAAAATAAATTATACCTGGATGGTTGATACAATTACTAAGTCCTAGCTAAACTCTTTCAGAGTTTGGTTTAGTGAACTGGTAAATGTCTGAAAGCAGCTCAGTAAGTTCTCCATTTCTAAAATTGAGAACAATGTATTAGATAACCATAAATTCCTTTCCATAAGACAAAAATTACTCCAAAATTTTATAATTAACTAAAATCAAACAAACTTTCCAAACTAACTTATTGCTTGGAAAAGACAAATATAAAACGAATCAGCTATAAAGAAAACTTTTTTTTAAAGAAAAGTATGATTTCAAGACAACAACCTCTCCCCAGAAAACAAAAACAACAAAAGAAAAATGTCATATACACACACAGCCTCTGTGGTTTACACAGGTTGAGAGGTTCTTCCATCTTCCCCTTTTAGAGTTTTCACCACATAAGATCCACTTAATCAAAATCTCATGTCTCTGAATTGCCGAGAGAAACTAGATGAGATTAAGAAAAGGAAAAGTACCAGGTGTGACTTCAGACTGCACTCCCAGTATTTTGGGAGGCCCTGAGCCCAGAGTTCAAGAACAGCCTGAGCAACATGGCAAACCCTATTCCACAAAAATACAAAAATAAAAAATAAAATATTAGCCAGGCATTACAAGACCCTTAAAGTTCCAGTTACTTGGGAGGCTGAAGGAGGAACACTTGAGCCTGGGATAAAGGTTTCAGTGAGCCATGGTTGTACCAAATGCACTCAGTCTGGTCAAAAGAGGAGACCCTGACTTAAAAGAAAACAAAATTAACACACACACACACACCCCAAAGAGAAAAACCAAAACCAAAACCAAAATTATGTCCCATATCCCCACTATCCCCACATCTGTACTCACCAAATGAAGACAATAGAAAAGATTAGGGTAACTAGTATCCTAATCCTATCTGAACTTAAATACAAATTTAGGTTGAGTCCCAGGTCTCTGACCTCACCATCCCATAAAATACAACATCATCTCTATAGGGAAAATCTCCTTTCATCCTTTTTTTTTAATACTGCATGTTACTCTGTCACCCGTGTGTAGTGGCACAATCTCGCCCACTGAACCTCCGCCTCCCGGGTTCAGGTACCTCCTGCCTCAGCCTCCCAAGTAGCTGGGATTTCAAGCACCACTGCATCTGCCTAATTTTGTATTTTAGTAGAGATGGGGTTTTACCATGTTGGCCAAGCTGGTCTCAAACTACTGATCTCATGATCAACCCACCTCCGCCTCCCATGCGTTGGGATTACAGGAGGGCCACTGCTCCAGCCCGTTTCATTCTTGTCTATACATTAAAAGGAGTGTAACTGTATAACCAGGTATGCTTAATATGGCAATTTTCAATTATAGACTGAAATAGGTAAAAATTGACATAAAAGGTCTTTAATATTCTAACATTTTATTACAAAGGAAAAGTACATTATTTAAATCTTCATATTACTTTAAACATTGTTTTTTCCTAAATATTAACTGTAGTCATTCACCTTCAAGAATTCAAAACAGTATTTATTTTTAAATTACATTTTAACTTATTCATAAATTTAAAATCTTTCCATTCAGATTGTGTTTAAAATTTGAAAACTTTGATTTTGCAACATCACCAAGTATACAAGAAAGTTTCAAAAATAGGCTTATAGTACGATAAATTCTAATATTAAAAGGTGAATTAATTTTTAATATAAAACATAGACACCATAAAAGGAGAAAACTACCTGGCTTAAAGTAGAATCACTATTGTTAGTGCTCAGACATACCAGTCATTTTATAGTTATCAACATAATACTGACTGAGTTTGGGCAAGAAAAATAGTACCCAAATCAACTCAACTGCAGTGACTTAAACTCTGAATCTGGCACATGCCTCACTTCTTTTCAAGAATGAACAAAACAGGCCGGGCGTGGTGGCTGAAGCCTGTAATCCCAGCACTCTGGGAGGCCGAGACGGTGGATCACGAGGTCAGGAGATAGAGACCATCCTGGCTAACACGGTGAAACCCCGCTCTAATAAAATACAAAACTAGCTGGGCGAGGTGGCGGGCGCCTGTAGTCCCAGCTACTCCGGAGGCTGAGGCAGGAGAATGGCTCAAACCCGAGGCGGGCTTGAGATCCGGCGACAGAGCGAGACTACCAAAAAAAAAAAAAAAGAATGAACAAAAACAAAGGTATCAGTAGACAGAAAGGTATCATCAATATTCTTTGCTTGAAAGTATTTTGTTTAAATACTTACTTTCTGCACTGGACAAAGTACATGGATTACAGTCAATCAAGGCTAACTGAAAATGCTGCAGGAGAAAAGTAAAATATTAATGCACTAAATTAATAGTTGCATAAAATGACATTTTCTATTATAACCTTTCAATGTCTATCATAATTTAACAAAGTTACACCAATGCACTACACTCAACCAAATAAAATTACTATAATTCCAAATTTATTGTTGAAAATGTAACTGTTAATCAAGTTATTTCAAGATAGTTAAGAATGGAGGCTGTATGGAAGAATTTACTATATTTATATTTTAGTTTTATTTAAAATGTCAGATATTTGACTCTTTCCAGTAAACAAAATATTAAGGTATAAATTAAGACATGTAATTCAATTCACTATTTTAAAATCTGAAAAATACGATTATATTTTTTAGAGCATTATAGCCATATCTAGACCTGAACTTCAGAAATCAACTTAGATAATAGGAAAATTAACATAAAGAATAAAACATACCTGGTTTTACTGATACTTCAATGTCACTGTACTTCAAAACATTTAAAACCTGTATGTACAACCTACTTAAACACATCAAGTAACCTATTTTCAAATTCACATGTGAAATGTAGTTGTTCTTATCAACTTTTTCTTCATTTATTGACAAAAGAAGAAACTGATCTCGCACTGAAAGCAGGGTGTTTTAAATATATTTATATCAGGGTGCTAAACATTTTAAATGTATGTGAATGTATATAAAATATCTAATCAATCATGAAATATTAAACACTTATATTTTTACTAAATATATCATATAGCTCATGCAGCACGCAAACCAACTTGTAGTTCTGCACAGATAGAATGAATAATTGCTAAAATCATACAGTAATTAATGTTTATAATTTATGAACCATTTAACTAAAGATAATAGGCCTTAAACTCATTTAAATAAAAATGCACACATGTCTTTCAAACATTCTACAAACCATTCTATAAATATTCAATTTTCAGAGCCCACTAACTTTCAAGAATAATCAACCATGATACCAACAAAGATCGCTACTTTAAAAGTCAACTACAAAAGATCATTATTTACAATGAAAGTATTAAATTGTACTAAAGATACTAATATTTAATGTTTAAAATGACAATATACATAGTCAAAACATGTTGTTTGTAAAATAAATTATACGCAATGATGTTTAAAACTAAGTTTCAAGGAAAAATCAATGGAATCACTGAGATCCTAAATATGCCTAGTCAAATTGAGAACTGTCAATTAACAAAGAACAAAATTAATGTTTTTACATGATATTACAATCAAAGAAGGATCACAAACAGCATGAAGAGAGTGAACACTTTAGCTAGTACACATAGGTTTGGCATCTGTTATAATATTTGTTAGACTTTTCAGCAAATGGCATTTTAAAAACTAAGTATCTGTATAAAAAGTTAGCCTCTGTTATGTCATATGCAAAGTTAGCTTAAATTAGATCAGAGACATAAACTTAAGAGCTAAAACTATTAAAGTCTTAGAACAATAAACAGGAAAACCTTTATGACATTGAATTTGACAGTGATTTTTGATATGACACCAGAGACACAGGTAAAAAAAACAGATTTTAGCTTCATCAAAATTAAAATTTTGTACATGAATGAACCACAATCAAGATACTGAAAAGAAAAAATGCAAATTATAAACTGATAAGGAATTAAAATGCACAATACAAAATATGTTACAAAAGACTGAAAATTCAAATAGGCAAAGGACTTGAACAGACATCTCGAATAATACAAATGGCCAATAAATACATGAAACATCCTCAAAATTATTAGCTATTAGGAGAAATACAATGAAACCACAATGTGATACCAACCACCCCATTAGATAGCTACTACAATAAACAAACAGAAAAAAAGATTTTTTTTTTTTTTTTTATTTATTGGCAAAAAGAAGAAATTGCTTCAAGCACGGAAAACAGGACTCAAACCTGTGTACACCAATGTTCAAGGCAGCATTATTACAGGAGCCGAAGTGGAATAACAGAAATGTTCACCAGATTAAAGGATTAAGAAAATGTGGTTTAACTGTAGAATATTATTCAGCCATATTCATCCCAAAGGAATGGGAAGCTTCTGCCAGGGAATCTGAGGTTGCAGTGAGCTCAGATCACACCACTGTTCTCCAGCTTTGGTGACAGAGTGAGACCTTGTCTCAAAAAAATACAGAAAACAAAAAGGAATTCTGATGTCACAACATTGATGAAAACCTGAAATATGCCAGTGAAATAAGCCAGATATAAAATTACAAACATTGTACAAGTCCACTTATATAAGACACGCAGAGAGTTCTACTGAGAGCCAGAAAGTAGAAGAGTAAAGGAACCCCAGGTACTTAGAGGAAAAGAGAATGGCAAAGTATTGATTTATGGGTGGAAAGTTTTTATAGGATAATGTAAAGTTCTGGAACAAGTGGTAATGGTTACACTGCATTGTAAATAATGCCACTAAAATGTATACTAAAACAGTTAAACGAGCAATTTATGTTACGATATCTTCCCACAATAGCAACCAAACAAAAAGACCAAACCTAAAAGTATTGAGGCTTCATTTAACTTATGAAGTTACTATTTAACTGCTTTTAAAACTTACCGCTGAAACACATTCTGAAATTGGTGAATTACTTATAATCAAATAGGCTTTTAATGATAATAAATATCATCAATCATTAATGAGAGATGATAATGTATGAAGGGTTCAGAATATGCCACCCAAAATATGTGATTTTGACATAATATTACTTGAGCTACAGGCAATAAGAAACAGGCACAATAAACTCATCCTCCTTTCTACTTGAAAGGACAGGGTGATTCTTAATTTCGAAGACAACTATACCTTAAACCTAAAGGCACAGGAGTAATCTATAACTTCTCCCAAATATTTACCTTTCCACAATCTGCTTCCCTAGAAACTTCAAGTCCTTCCGCTTGTCTTGTCAGTTCTCTATAAATTTACTGTTCTTTTTTACATCTCAGCAGCCCATATTGTACACCTTCTGAGTTACCACAGAAAGAAAATAAAACTTCAGGACCTCTAAATGTATGATGCCAAGAGGAAGTTAAACCTGAAACTGAGTCACACAGAATGTTTGTAATTTGTTTTTATGGTTTCTTGACAACAGCCCTGCTTGTTGATCTTGTTCAGTACACAACCAAGAGACACCAGACATCTCTTCCAATCACTGATCTTTGAGATTAACTGTCTCTTTTATAGGCCTAATTCAGACTGGATGGTGCCTAAGATCCTGTAACAGTTATCTTTGTAAAATGTTGACTATACTTTCCTGAAAGATAAAGACTACCTCAAAAATCAGATTTTGTTAACTCGGGTGCCTTACATAGAAGAAAGTCTGTATGCTAACCCAAGCTTCTACACTTAGGAAACTAACTTCCTGGAATCTGTGTTTGCAGGACCTTAGCTTGCAGTTGAATAAACTCTTCTTAAACATTATGCTGACCTTTTGATTACTTAGGTTGACACTCATCACAAAGTTCTCTAGTATATAATGTGCAATGCACACATTAATAAATTTGTTTATTTTTTCTTGTTAGTCTTTCTGTCAGTCTAATATTCAGGGCCCAAACTAATGAACCTAAAATAATTGAAGGCAAAAGTTTTTTCATATAAGATCAAAACAATTGCAGACATTGGAAATAAAATGCTCAAAAAAAAAAAAAAATTGACCAGATCAATGTCAACTTCCCAGATGTTACCTTTGAGAAAACTGATGGTATAGGATCTTTTTTATTACCTTTTGTAATGATACATACCTATTTTTGAAATAAAATAATAAAGCAAAACTGGGAAATAAAACTTATTTCCTGAAGAAAACATTTGAACACTGTGAACATTTCTTTTATTTCCCTAGTTCTGTAGTTTGAATATTCCATTCAAAATTCATGTTGAAATTTAATTGGTATTGTGACATTATTAAGAGAGATCTTAAGAGGTGATTAGATCATATGTCTTCTCATGAATAGATTAATGCTGTCATCAAACAGTGGGTTCCTTAGAAAAGGTGAGTTTGACCTGGTATCTTTCATCTTAATGTGATGCCTCACCATGTTCTGACACAGCAAGAAGACTTCTTCAGACATAGTCCCAAGATCTAGGACTTCCCAGCTCTTGAACTTCAAGTCAAATAAATCTTTATAAATTACCAGTCTCTAGTACTCATTGCAGAGGCAGAAATGAACTAAGACACTTGGTTTGCAAACCAAATGTGATCCTTAACATGCTAACAGAACAAGACAATACAGACTATTTTTAATATGAAGTATCGAAGCACAGAATACTTATTTTCTCAACACAAAAGGAAATCATAATAGCCACACTTCAAACTATACTATATTTTAAAGTAAAATCTGTCTTGAAATCATATTAAATATATGAGAATACAGCCTTCCTAAACAAGTCACCACAGGATAGAAACTGGCCTGAAAAGAAATTATCTGGCCAGTGCAGTGGCTCACCCTGTAATCCCAGCACCTGGGAGGCCCAGCACCTTGGGTGGATCACCTGAGACCAGGAGTTTAAGACCAGCCTGACCAATACGGTGAAACCCTGTCTCTACTAAAATACACAAAATTAGCTGGGTGTAGTGGCAGGTGCTTGTAGTTCCAGCTACCCAAGAGGTTAAGACCCAGGAGGGTCTTGTTTGAACCCAGGAGGCAGAGGTTGCAGTGAGCTCAGATTGCGCCACTGCACTCCAGCCTGGGTGACAAAACCAAGACTCTATTTCAATGACAAATCAAGACTTGTTTCAAAAAAAAGAAGAAAATAACTTGTAAGATTATAGCACTTCAGTACTATTTTAGTAAAACCTAAAGAAAACGAGCAGTATATAATCAAATTACACAGCCTACATTTAATTTGTCATACTGAAGATCTGCCAGAGCAGTAAAAATTTGAATGCTACCGTAAAATTACTGCTTTACTATTCCACCCCTAAGCAGCATAAAATGCCAAATATTTTAAACAGCAAATACTTTGAAACTATATACTCAAACATCCATATGAGAAAAGACTTTAAAACATATTATATATTTATAAAAGAAAGTCATGCACAACACCTCACATTATAAAGGCTAAATTAAATACCATGAACCAAAAATAAACATTAAGACAGTAAAGGAAATAAGACAAAATTATATAACCTCATCTCCGCTTGTATCCAATACTCAAACTAGAGTCACCCAATCCTCAAATTCATGACTAAGCTTAAGAATGACCTTCCAAAGACAATGATCAATTAAACCACATTTGAAGACATGAGTACCTATTGTTGTGAATATCGTCAGCATCTTTAGCTGTAGCAATTATCCCAAAAGAAATTATGGATGTCTAGGAAGATGCTCATAGTTCTGTCTCATCCAAATTTTGCTGTCATGAAGTAAAACCCAGTCAAACTGCAATATTTCCATTTCTTAAAAGTGGAAGAGTCCCACACCTGTAATACTTCCTCCACCTCACTGGTTTGTTGTCTGCCCCAGCAAACATCATCTCATCCTCTAAAAAATCTTAGGCTAGATTCAAACCCATTATGAAGCCTTTTCTAGATCTCCCAGGCACAATTTCTGTTGCCTAGACAGCAGTTAGATCAAAACGTTTTGTACTAAGTATACAGAAACATTAGAAATAACTCAACAAATATGATACTAATTTTAAAATCAATTTAGTATATCCATTTCCTTCCAGGAAAGCAGTGTATGAAGTATGCATCTAAATATAAACTATGCTAATTAAAGAAGCATTTCAAGCCCAACCACAATGCATCTAAATACAAAATATAAAAATAAAGTTTTCAAATGGTTACCTGACAATTCAGAACACTGTAGCCCATGTCCTTATCCTTGAGGAATACATTCCAAGACCCTAATGGATGCCAGTAATCTTGGATAGTAATGAACGCTACAGATAATGTTTTTTCACCTGGTAACTGAGACAGCTAGTGTGTGTAACGGACATATATACAGCCTGGATAGGATGGACAAAGGATGATTTCAGGCTGTCTGTTCAAAGCACAGGATTTAAAACTCTTTTTTTGTTTTCTGAGACGGAGTCTCCTCTGTCACCAGGCTGATCTCAGCTCACTGAACCTCCGTCCTCAGGTTGAAGCGATTCCTGCCTCAGCCTCCCAGCAGCTAGACAACAGGCACACGCCACCACGCCCAGCTAATTTTTGTATTTTAGATACGGTGTTTCACCTGTTGGCCAGGGGGTCGCAATCTTGACCTATGATCCAACTGCCTCAGCTTCCCAAAGTGACACAGGCATGAGCCACTAAGCCCAGTGACAATTTAAACTTACGAATGGTTGTTTCTGTTTATTTCTCTTTATTTTCCACTTAATATCTCTGACCAAGGTTGCAGGTATTAACCTCAGAAACAACACTGTGGGTAAGGGCTGTACTACTGCAGACTTATATGCTCTAATAATCTTAAGAATTTTGTAGAAAGTCAGGCATAATGGCACAGAACAGTAGTCCCAGCTACTTGGGAGTCTGAGGTGGAAGGATCACCTGGGCGCAGGAGTTCGTCAGAGTACTATGATCATGTGTGAATAGCCACTGCACTCAATCCTGGAAAACAGTGACATAGTCTCTTAAAATATAATTTATATAAAAATATATTTTAAAATCTCTCATTCTATTTATGATAAAAATGTTATTCATCAATGTATACTTTGAGCTGGTCAATACTACAAATACAGCCTCAAATATCCTTTTCATTTGACAGGTAAACTGCATGCCTACTAGGCCACGCACATGCATGTAACAATAAACAAACATAATCTCCACCAGAAAGCTTTAGCCAGACAGAAATATTAGTAATAATTATGCTCATCTGATCAATTCAGCAATGGCAAGAATTTCACATAAAAGTACAAGATGTCCAGCACAGATCTAACCACCTACAAAAGGATGCCTTGAAAAATGTTATTAAGATAGACCTGCATAGGTAAGTAAAAGTTACCATGAACGAAGTTCTAAAATGCACCACAGAATAACAAGCATCTGTTAGGGCCCAAAAACCATGAAGGAGATAATATGAAATTGTATTGTCTTTTCTATTCTGAACATAATCATAACGATAGAAAACTACTGAAGTGTTTAGACAAAAGGACAATCTGAGCTCCATTTAAAATAATCTTCTTTTAACAGATACGTTCCTTAATATTTTAGTTATCTTTCCAGACACATAAAAGATTAACTCAGACCTTGAGTGTCAGGTGTGACCTGGTGAGCTAATAAATCAATTTTCTTAAAGGAAAAAGATTAAACAGACATTTCTCAAAAGAAGACATACAACACAAAACAGATATATGAAAAAGTAACATCAATCGTTAGGAAAAGCAAATGAAAATTACAGAGATATCAATCATACATTTAAAAGCAGCTATTATCAAAGACAAAGTATCATGCTGATACAGTTACAGAGAAAAGGGAACTCTAACAAAGCTGCGGGCATGTAAATTGGTGCAGTCATATGAAAAAGTATTCTCCTCAAAACTCAAACTACAATACGATTCAGCAATTCAGCTACTGCTATTTAACCAAAGGAAATGAAATCAGTAGCTGAAGAGACATCTGTCAAGTTTATTGCAGTACTATTTACAGTAGCCAAGATATGAGATCAACCTATGTTTATCAATGATCGAAAACAGGTCAGAAAATCTGATATATAGCATAGATGTGTATGTATATGCATATATAATACTACACATTGTTCTTCCATTTAAAAGGAAGAAAGTACCAGTGTTTATTTCTTCTTTCAAATCAATGTAGTTACAACCTGATGAAGAAAAAATGGTACTGTGTATATCGCCCGCTTAAAGTTGAAGTTTCAAGAAACTGTTTGATGATGTTAAATGAGATCTTAAAATGCTGTCATTTACGGTCACACAGATGAACCAGGAGGACATTAAGACAAATACTGCATGATCTCAGTTATTCTAGAACATTGTTAAAAACCTGATCTCATAGAAATATAGAGTAGAACATGGTCATCAGAGGCCAGCAAAGACTGGCGGAGAGAATGAGCAGAGAAATTAATCAAGGAGTACAAAATGACAGGTGGATAAGAGGAATAACTTCTGGTGTTCTATATAGTATAGCAAGTAGACTACAATAAGCAATATTATATAGTGTGTATCTGGAAATAACTAGAAAAAGATTCCAAATGTTCTTATCATGAAGAAATGTCTGAGGTGATGAATATGCTAAACTATGATGTGCTCACTACCCAATGTATACATGTGTCAGAAACATCACACTGTATCCCATAACTATGTTCAATTATTACATGTCAATTAAAATAAAATTTTAAAATAATTTTAAAATTAAAAAAATTTAAAAATACGACACAGTTTATTTTATTCAAGGCAACTTAGTAATCCCAAACGATCTGAGGAATAAGGCCTGAGTTGTTTTGTTATGCATTTATGATCTCATTACAGCAAATTTTAAGAGTTTAAAAGTCCTCACTAACAACTCTATTTCATGACTTAATAATGTCAGTCACAATTGATGTTCCATGAGTTTTAATCCAGACTCTGTCCTTAAATAAGATTATTTTATATTAACATGTAGATAGGGACTGCTGGTCATGTGCCGTTATATAATTAAAAGCACTCAAAGAGCACTTGATTTCTGACCTAGGTATGTCTCTCCTGTCACATTCATCCATTCGATATTTGTTAAGAACCTACATGATGTCTTAATTTTTAAGCTTATTTTTGTTAGGTTATGTACAGTACTTAGAGTATCCTAAATACTGAAGAACAGAGTAAAATTTTGTTAGATAATTTTATATACCTTACTTACTCACTATGTCTTAGAAGGCATAGTTATTCTCATCCACAGATATCATAAGAACCAATTAGGCACCCTGACAAGGTTATACATTTATTTAAAAGGCAAAATAAAATCAATTTATGTTTTAAAAATGCTACAAGAGAAAACATGAGCTTTTTTGTCCTGGTTTTGAACATGGGAATGATGCCGCGACGCGATCTTACCCCTTCATGTTCGTTTCTTAAATCGGCATTTATTATTTTCCACTAGCAAATTTTAAGGGGACAACACTTCAGTAAGCTCACCAATAACTCATTTCAAACAAAGGATTTAAAAATCCAAAAGCTTCTAATGTTGTGTGTTCAAACAACTAGCATATATAGAGATAGCAAATATTTAGTAAACTTATACAATCTTTTTTCCGGCTTTGCTGAGGTATTTATATGCCTCAAAACAAACATGAATATGGATTTTGATGAGGTATCTGTATATCTGAATCAACTAACCTTCAAGTCTGACTTCCTATTATGAGTTAGTACTTTTGTTGAATTTATAAAGTAGAGCCCAAAATGTCCCTCACACCCTTTGCTGAAAACACTTGTTGTTACACAAATATGATGATAGAGTCCATCTTTAGCTAGATAAAGTACTAACCAGCTAAAGAAAACTGGAAACTTTGAAATGGAGATATTCGCCTAACTCAAACCTGTATTCATTTTAAATGCTAAGTACTTACAGCAATATACAGAAATATCTCTTTCAGTTAAATTATTGATACGTTAACAATCCCAACAATAGACCAGGAACATTTTGATTATGAGGGAAAACTTAAGAAACAAAATTTCAGGATGAGATAAAAATCATAAGATATTCAAGCTGAGATGATTAATGTTGAAACATCCCAAAACTTTTGATGCTATACAAATGAAACATCAAAAGGTTGTTGTTGTGCTTAAAATAAATGAGATGGCAAAACAAAGAAACAGCGAGAAGCTAAGACATTTTTGCTAAACCAACATTACTTGAAGGATTTGTTACCCTTACATATGACTACAAAGAAAGCACATACAGGCATGAGTTATCTGTTACAATTAAATAACCAGGAACACTTTCAGTGAGTTGATGAACTCATGACAATGAACCTTCAAATTACTCTCAGCCTAAATATTAAATATTCCCACTTCATTAAAATAAGAGCTGTATCCATAAAATTTTAAGATAACACTGTATTTACTACTGAATTAAATTTTTCCTCTGGTTTTTATATGCATATCATACTTAGGAAAAATAATGTATTGTGCTTATTCCTTTCTCCAATATATTTCAAAGAACACAACCATAAACATTGCTGGAAAACAAATACGTTTCGTAGAAATTTTACCCTTATTTATTTTCTGCTGTAAAACACCTTAGAGCCTTTATACATTATATGCAGTGTGTGTGAATACACACACATACATATATGTACATACATACACATACACATACATATATGTACATATATACATACATACAATGTGTGAGAGGATTAAATCTACAAAGTGGCATAGCTGTACTTTATTTTCAATTTAACCACAGGTATCTCAAATGGTAGCAATTTGAAAATGTTGCTTTTGAATTTGAGAAAACTGAAATGAGAATTTCAGAAAACTGAAAATTTGTTCTACTTTTCCACATCAGTTGCACTTAACCTTGACTTAGGACCTCAATTCCAATTTTTCTGAGAAAGGAATCTAATTTACGAAGTTTATTTTGAACATTTTTAATGTTGGATGGTTTTGTTCCATCAGTATCATTCTTTAAAACATAAACAGCAGGAACAGTTTATAATGTAAACCTTAAACGGGCATAACTGAGTAAGAAACACATGCAGTTAGGCATTAATTCAGCAACTCTGTTGGTCAGACAAGCACATTCAAAGAAAGGTATAATCTTGACAAGCTCCTGACAGTAATCTCAAGTCCTTGGATATCTAGTCTGACAAGAGGTCTTTATTTATCTGGGGCTTGGCTCATCCCAGATAGTTATGATAATAATTGATTTATGGCAGAGGCTCAAATATGGTATCAGACTCTCTATAGGCACTGGAGACTGAGCTACTAAGGAGCTCAACTTGAAGCTACTAGGCAGCTTAGTAGGCAGGTCCTCCACAGCTACAAGATCAAATTCTAGTAAAACCTAAAAAGCAATAGTCAGTGAGCTCTGTGGTGACAATATACTGTCTATGTTTTCCTAACTTGCTGTAGGAGAATCAACTGCAGCTTACAGATGTACAACAGAGGACAAACGAAATTTTCCACCTGGTTCTTCTAGACTTTGCCCTTATATGTCTTTTCCTTAATAATTTTAACCTGTATCCTTTCACTGTAAACTGTAACCATGAATATAGTGCATTTAAGTTAAGTTCTCAAATAACTGAACTTGAGTGGTTTGGGAACCCCAAACAACACAGAGCTTTTAAAAAGTATTCCTTTAGTATTTCAGTGGGTTCAAAGTATACCTCCACCTTTAAAATTAAGATGATCTACAAAAAGGGCTGTCTCTTGAAAAGGAGAAGACACTTAGTCATAAATCACAAATCTTATTATTTTCCAGAAGCTATAATTTTCAAAAACAATGCTTTAACTTAAAGGTAAAGTTTATTTTCATTAAAGTCTCTGAAAACATGAAACAGCTGCACATAGCAAAAACTAAAAAATTTTAAGAAATCAAATTTCCACAGAATTAAGATATTTAAACAATAATTTAATTTTTCCCAAAATCTGCATATTACCCAAAATCTGTGTATTTACCAACTGGCAGTCCAAAGCCTGAGAGAGAATATTATATTATACAACTTGTTAAGATATGTTTGCTATTATAGGTGTAGGTTTCAATGAGACCTATACAATAATCAATAGTTAAATCACTGGTATGACATCACTAATTGGCCTGCTCTCTCTTTTTGGCAGACACATGCAATGTTGATGCTCAAAGAAATCAAACTTTCACCATCTCCTGATTATATAAAACTTTAAATTAAATAAAACAAAAAGTTTAAGACGCAGTTATCTTGCAAGTGTTCGATTTATTTTATATACTGAAACTCAGTTCCAACCTTTTCAACCCTTTAGGTTATATCCTCACTTAAGATTTTATAGTGCAAATTCCAACACTCTCAGAGAAGCGCGCGGCAAATGTATGCATACACACACATACATGCACGTGAAATTGTGTATGTGGGAAAATCTCAACCACCTACCTTAAACTAGACTTGTAGTCTGTGTTCACTTTGAACATGAGCCCAAGCAGAAATGAATCTCCTTGCTCGACAGTTAACAACATAAAGCACATCTTGAAATGCTTTAATTGCCCTGAAAACATATAAACAAGAAACTGTAATTTTAATAGTTATATGTCATAAGTATAGGAAATATTCTAGTATTCAATTTAATGACAGTACCAACTTTATAAAAACAGTATGAATGAACAGAAAATATTAGAAAAGGCAAGAAAGCTCATAACTTTTTTTCTCAATTCCATCAACTATTCAAAAGTATCTAAATTTAGTGGAAATTACTATAATCTTTCTTGAAACATCTCAAGGAGGAACAGCAGAAATGTGAAAAGGTGTGAAAGTGAAGTGAGAAAGTTAATCCTCCTTCTATTCAGCTTCACATAAGCCAACTTTTAAAACTTTATTTCTGCCTTCACTTTTGGTTTACTTTTTATAAATCACGAGGTCTCAATCTGTTACCCATGCCGGAGTAGCAGGAATACAGCTCACTGCAGCCTGGACCTCCTGGGTCAAGCAATGCTCTACTTCAGCCTTTGAGTAGTTGGAACTACAGGCTCAACCATACCTAGCTAATTTTTTCATTTTGTAGACCTTGATGTCCTGATGGTCATGAACTTCTGGGCTCAAGGGATCCTCCCACACCAGCCTCCCAAAGAGTTGAAATTACAGGCAAACACCTGGCCTGTTTGCCATTATCTAACTACTATTCTATGTGTAACAATATGGTAGGATCAACTTTATTTTTCCACATAGATTTCTATAGTCAGTGCAATTTATGAGCAGACTATTTTAATCCCAGAGCAATATGGTGCTACCTTTGATATAAATCAAGTACTCATGTTCATGTGGGACTGTTTCGTTCTCCCATCTAATCAGTGTTCATTAGTCTATCAATCCATGCTTGCTTAAATGCTATTATATTGTCTTAATTATTGTTTCTTTAAATGGGTCTCTCCAATAAAGAAAACCACAGATAAGTAGAGTTTTTTTTTTTACTAGTGAGTTTATTTTAATATTTTTACTGCTTGAATTATGTAAATGATAACTCTCAAAAAATAAATACGAGCAAAAGTGTGCTTGAATCTAAATTATTCTCCAAATACTCTGAAAGTAACAATTAGAATCTTATGTTTCTAATACAAATGACAATTTTCTATAGAGTATAAAAAGATATAGATACCAGTAATAGCACAAAATAGGATATAGGATACACATGCCCCAATAGGTCAGTCTGATAACCAATTTCCTACTTAAATTATGTATATTTTATACATAATTAATATCCATTAATTCCAAGATTGCACATTTTAAAAGTTGTGGGGATTGGGGAATTATACAGATATCACTTAAAGGCATTAATCTTCACTTAGCATAGTAACATATATATTAAAGTCACACTATTTTTGTATCTATGTCATTATCTCCTCAATTGATTTTATGTTCACCTTCAATCTGTGGAGAAACACGTTATCACAACTATATTAAAATTAATCAACATGATGCACACTTTGTTTATTTCCCTAAACTGTATAGGAACACAGTTTCTACACTAGTCTTTACACTGACTCACTCAAGTTAATTCTGGCTAAATGACGGTATTATATGCCCAGAGAAATAATTATACATATGATTAAACAATTATCTCCCATCTTTACATGGAAGCATAATATAATAAATTATTCTACTAACTAAAACTTATATCCTTCTTGAATACATGTCCAATTCCTTACCACTGTGAACACTGACTCTATAGTCAGGTCAGGTCCCCAGTGAAACCTGACCAAGCCAGAGAAGCCTGAAGCCTGAAACTGGGGCCAGTTCCAGGTTGAGTCAGGATCCAGAGGAGAACTTCCTTGACAACTTTAGCCAGCCAAAACGCGTTTTTCTAGGCCCACCTTGACCAATCAGCATGCACTCTATTCTGAGCTCCACACAAACCCCAGACTCAGCTATACTTAGCACTATCCACTTCGGGTAGGGGATACCCACTTCAGCTCCCTCTCAGCTGAGAGCTGTTCTGTTTCTCAGTAAACTGCCTTGCTTACCCTCTAGTTGTCCATGTTACCTCATTCTTCGCGGACCCAGAACAAGAAACCCAGTATCTGCCAAAGGGCAAGGCAAGTGACTGCAACACTGTAGTCCTCCTGCCCTCTGCCTGCACTGTAGCTGCCCATTTGACAGGAAGGCAGGGGCCAGGCAGCCCAGGAGCTGTTGTCTGGAGCCAGGTAATGGACTGAACCAACTGGCAGGCACGCAACCCCGTCCATTGAAGTGTGTGGTGAACTGGTGAGGGAGCAATAATTATGTGCCAACATTTGTAGGGCTCCGACGAACCCCAAGCCAGAGCTGTAACAAACCTGAATACCCCTTTGGGGCTCTGTGGTTTCTGGTATCTCGAATATTTTCAGTGCCACAGGCCCCTAGTCCAGATGCCCAAGGTGGAAGCCAATTGGTACTGTTTGTCCAGCTATAGACTTGCACAGAACTCACCCATGCCAGTAACTGAGCTGCCCAACCTGCCAGCATACCCAACTGTATGCCATGCAGATCCCATGGTCGCTGGCTCACCCATGTCTTGTAACTCTGCACCTGCTCCCACTGTAGCGTGAGATCTGGTGGGTACCATGAGCTCAGCACAGCCTGCAGGACCAACTGGGCAGAGCCAGTCCAGCCATCAGGAACCAAACTTGAGCAGAGGCCATACTAGCCTAAACAGGTCTTGTGAAGCAGCACCAAAGGATCCTTTGTCGCACCTTCCAATGATAACTGAACAGAAAAATCTTTCGATTCAATGTTAAAATATGCAGAAAATACATATTTCTGACATATTTAACAGATTTATGACTGATTATATAGGAAGGTTGAATGTTTAAGATCCCTTTAAACAATGTATACCATTCATGAAAAAATCATCACAGAATCTTTAATGCCAGCAAACAATTCAGTATTCCAGACTTGAGGATTAATGGCCAAAAGCAGAGAAGGAAGAAAACAGA
>DAKLCV010002418.1:0-44589 GCA_030247045.1 Colobus guereza | reverse complement strand
CCGTGGTGAAGGGCTCTGACCCTACATTTCCCTTCCTCACTGCTGTAGCTGAGGTTCTCCATGAAGTCCCCAACCCAGGAGCACACTTGCCTGGACATTCAGCTGTCTCCATACATCCTCTAAAACTAGGGCGAGTTTCCAAATCATGATTCTGACTTCAACGGCACAGGCTCAACACCATGGAAGCTGTCAGGCTTGGGCTTCAAACTGCTGAAGCCACAGGCCCAAGCTCAATGTTAGCCTTTCAGCCATGGCTGGAGTGGCTGGGACACAGGGCACAAAGTCTCATGGCTGCACACAGTGAAGGAGGCCCTGGGCTCAGCCCAGGAAACCATTTTTCCTTTTGGCCTCTGGGCCTGTGATAAGAGGGGATGCTTTGAAATTTCTGACATGCTCGGAGACATTTCCTTTGTCTTGAGGATTAACATGGCCCTCATTTACTTATAAAAATTTCTGTAGCCAGCTTGAATTTCTCCCCAAAATGGGGGCTTTTCTCACATCCTCAGACTACAAATTTTAAACTTTTATGCTGTGCTTCTTGAGCTCTTCACTTAGAAACATTTTCCCCAAATATCTTAAATAACCTCTCTTAAGTTCAAAGTTTCATAGATCTCTGGGTAGGGGCAAAATGCTGCTAGCCTCTTTGCATAGAAGGAGGACCTTTATCTAGTTCCCAACACATTCCTCAATTCCATCTGAGACCAGCACAATGGCCCTTTATCCTCTATATCACCATCGGCATTTGGTCAAAGCCATTCAACAAGTCTCTAGAAGTTCCAACTGCCCACATCTTCCTGTCTTCTGAGCCCAAGTCATGAGGAAGCCCCAAACATCCCCACATTTTCCTTCTTTGAGCCCTAAACCGTTCCAACGCCTGCCTGCCTCATTACCCAGTTCCAAAGTTGCTTACATTTCAGGTATCCTACAGCAGCCGCCTACCCTGGTACCAATTTATTGTATTAGCTGCGTCTCCTCATTCTGTTCTCTTTTCCACATACAGCTCTCTGTGTCCTGAGCAACCCAAGCTGGGGTGGAGTTAGAAGCACCTGTGCCTCACCACTCCTGGGAGTGATCTGAGTCAGACAGACAGACGGACAGAAAGAAAGACAAAAGATGACAGACAGAAAGACAGACAAAGACAGAAAGAAGACAGACAGACAGAAAGACAGAAAGAAAGAGAGACAGAAAGACAGACAGAAAGACTGATAGACAGACAGAAAGAAAGAGAGAAAGACAAAGACAGACAGACAAAAGACAGAAGGACAGACAGACAGAAAGACAGACAGAAAGACAGAAAGAAAGAGAGAGACAGAATGAAAGACAGACAGACAGAAAGAAAGACAGAATGAAAGACAGACAGAAAGACAGACAGAAAGAAAGACAAAAGACAGACAGACAGAAAGAAAGAGGAAAGACAGAAAGAGAGAAAGACAAAGAATGACAAAAAGAAAGAAAGACTGAAAGACAGAGAAGACAGACAGACAGAAAGACAGACAGAAAGATAGACAGAAAGACAGACAGCCATAAACACAGAAAGACAGATGACACGTAGACATACAAAAAGACAGACAGACAGAAAGTCAGACAGAAAGACAGAATGACAGACAGACATAAAGACAGAAAGACAGACAGACAGACAGAAAGACAGACAGAAAGATAGAAAGACAGACAGAAAGAAAGACAGACAGACAGGAAGGCAGACAGAAAGACAGACAGACAGAAAGACTGAAAGACAGAAAGACAGACAGAAAGACCGACAGAAAGACAGAAAGACAGAAAGAAAGACAGAAACAAAGACAGACAGACAGACAGAAAGACAGACAGAAACAAACACAGAAATACAGACAGAAAGAAAGACAAAAAGACATACAGACAGAAAGACAGAGAGACAGAGAGACAGACAAAGAAAGACAGAAAGATAGAAAGACAGACAGAAAGACAGACAGACAGACGGACAGATAGGAGAAAGACAGACAGAAAGACAGACGGACAGAAAGACAGAAAGACAGACAGACAGATGGACAGAAAGACAGAAAGACAGGACAGAAAGAAAGACAGACAGAAAGACAGACAGACGGACAGAAAGAGACAGACAGAAAGACAGACAGATGGACAGAAAGACAGACAGATGGACAGAAAGATAGAAAGACAGAAAGACAGACGGAAGAAAGACAGAAGACAGAAAGACAGACAGACAACAGACGGACAGAACGACAGACAGACTTTGACAGAAAGACAGAAAGACAGACAGACAGACGGACAGAAAGACAGAAAGATGGACAGAAAGACAGAAAGACAGACAGAAAGAAAGACAGACAGAAAGACAGACAGACAGACGGACAGAAAGACAGAAAGACAGACGGACAGAAAGACGGAGAGAAAGACAAACAGACAGACAGAAAGACAGACAGAGACGGACAGAAAGAAAGACAGAAAGAAAGACAGACAGACAGAAAGACAGACAAACAGACGGACAGAAAGACAGATAGAAATAGAGACAGAAAGACAGACGGACAGAAAGAAAGACAGACAGACGGATAGAAAGACAGACAGAAAGACAGACAGACGGACCGAAAGACAGAAAGACAGACAGACAGAAAGACAGACGGACAGAAAGAGAGACAGACAGACGGACAGAAAGAAAGGAAAGACAGAGGGACAGAGAAACAGACAGAAAGACGGAAACAAAGACAGACAGACAGATGGACAGAAAGAGAAGGACAGACAGAAAGATGGACAGAAAGACAGACGGACAGAAAGACAGAAAGATAGACAGACAGAAAGACAGACAGACAGGACAGAAAGAAAGACAGACAGAAAGACGGACAGAAGGACAGACAGAAAGACGGACAGAAAGACAGACGAAGAAAGACAGAAAGATAGACAGACAGAAAGACAGACAGACAGAAAGACAGACAGACAGATGGACAGAAAGATGACAGAAAGACAGTCAAAGACAGAAAGACAGACAGAAAGACAGAAAGGGAGACAGAAAGAAAGAAACACAGAAAGACAGAAGGAAAGACAGAAAGACAGGCAGACAGAAAGACAGACAGAAAGACAGACAAAGACAGACAGAAGGACAGAAAGACAGAAAGACGGACAGAAAGACAGAAAGACGGACAGAAAGACAGACAGACGGACAGAAAGACAGACGGACAGAAAGACAGACAGAAAGACAGACAGAGACGGACAGAAAGACAGAAAGACAGACAGAAAGAAAGACAGACAGAGACGGACAGAAAGACAGAAAGACAGACAGACAGAAAGACAGATTTGGACAGAAAGACAGATAGAAAGACATACAGAAAGACAGACAGATGGACAGAAAGACAGACAGACAGAAAGACGGACAGAAAGAGAAAGACAGATGGACAGAAAGACAGACAGACAGAAAGAAAGACAGACATAAAGACAGAGGACAGAAAACAGAAAGACAGACAGAAACAAAGACAGACAGACGGACAGAAAGACAGACAGAAGGACAGACAGACAGAAAGACGGACAGAAAGACAGACAGACGGACAGAAAGACAGAAAGATAGAAAGACAGACAGACAGAAAGACAGACAGAAAGACAGAAGGACAGACACACAGAAAGACAGACAGACGGACAGAAAGACAGAAAAACAGACAGAGAGAAAGACAGACAGAAAGACAGACAGACGGACAGAAAGACAGATGGACAGAAAGACAGTCAAAGAAAGACAGACAGACAGAAAGAAAGACAGAAAGGCAGACAGAAAGAAAGCAAGAAACACAGAAAGACAAAAGGGAGACAGAAAGAGAGACGGACAGAAAGACAGACAGACGGACAGAAAGACAGACAGAAAGACAGACAGACGGACAGAAAGACAGAAAGACAGGCAGACGGAAGAAAGACAGACAGAAAACAGACAAAGACAGACAGATGGACATAAAGATAGACAGACAGACGGACAGAAAGACGGACAGAAAGACAGACGGATGGACAGACAGAAAGACAGACAGACAGAAAGAAAGACAGACCGAGAGAAAGACAGACAGAAACACAGACAGAAACATGACGGACAGAAAGACAGACAGAAAGACAGACAGAAAAACAGAAAGACAGACAGACAGACACACAGACAGACCGACAGAAAGACAGACAGACGGACAGACAGACAGAAAGACACAGACAGACAGACAGATGGACAGAAAGACAGAAAGACAGACAGGCAGAAAGAAAGAAAGACAGACAGACGGACAAACAGAAAGACAGACAGAAAGACAAAAGACACACAGACGGACAGAAAGACAGACAGACGGACAGAACGATAGAAGGACAGGCAGACAGAAAGACAGACAGAGGACAGAAAATAGACGAAAAGAAAGACAGACAGATGGACAGAAAGACAGAAGGACAGACAGAAAGACAGATGGACAGAAAGACAGACAGACAGAAAGACAGAAAGCCAGACAGAGACAGACAGACAGACGGACAGAAAGACAGACAGACAGATGGACAGAAAGACAGACGGACAGAAAGACCGACAAACAGACAGGCGGACAGAAAGACAGACAGACGGACAGACGGACAGAAAGACAGACAGACGGATAGAAAGAGAGACAAAAGAAAGACAGACAGACAGAAAGAAAGAAAGAAAGAAGCACAGAAAGACAGAAGGAAAGACAGAAAGACAGACGGACAGACAGACAGACGGACAGAAAGACAGAAAGACATACAGAAAGACAGACAGAAAGACAGGCAGACAGACAGAAAGACAGACAGACGGAAAGACAGACAGATGGACAGAAAGACAGAAAGACACACAGACGGACAGAAAGACAGAAAGACAGACAGACGGACAGAAAGACAGACAGAAAGACAGACAGACGGACAGAAAGACAGACAGAGGGACACAAAGACAGTCAGAAAGAAAGACAGAAAGACAGACAGACGGACAGAAAGACAGAAATACAGACAGAAAGACAGACAGATGGAAAGAAAGACAGACATACGGACAGAAAGACAGAAAGACAGACAGAAAGACAGACAGACGGACAGAAAACAGACAGACAGACAGACGGACAGAAAGACAGACAGACGGACAGAAAGACAGAAAGACAAACAGACAGAAAGACAGACAGACGGACAGAAAGACAGATAGAAAGAAAGACGGAAAGACGGACAGACGGACAGAAAGAATACAGACAGACAGAAAGACAGACAATGGAAAGAAAGACAGACAGACGGACAGAAAGACAGACAGAAAGACAGACAGACGGACAGAAAGACAGAAAGACAGACAGAAAGACAGACGGATGAAAGACAGAAAGAAAGACAGACAGATTGACACGGACAGAAAGACAGAAAGACAGACGGACAGAAAGACAGACAGACGAACAGAAAGACAGACAGACGGACAGAAAGACAGAGAGAGAAAGACAGACGGACAGAAAGACAGAAAGAAAGACAGACAGATTGACACGGACAGAAAGACAGAGACAGACAGAAGGACAGACAGAAATACAGACAGAAAGACAGACGGACAGAAAACAGAAAGACAGACAGACAGAAAGACAGACAGACGGACAGAAAGACAGACGACAGAAGGACAGACAGACGGACAGAAAGAGAGAAAGACAGAAAGAAAGAAAGACAGAACGACAGACAGAAAGAAAGAAGGAAACACAGAAAGACAGAAGGAAAGACAGAAAGACAGACAGACGGACAGAAAGACAGACAGAAAGACAGACAGACAGATGGACAGAAAGACCAGCAGAAAGACAGACAGACAGATGGACAGAGAGACAGACGGACAGAAAGACAGACAGAAAACAGACAGACAGACAGATCGGACATAAAGACAGACAGAAAGACAGACGGACAGAAAGACAGGCAGACAGACGGACAGAAAGACAGACAGACAGACGGACAGACAGACGGACAGAAAGACAGACAGAAAGACAGAAAGAAAGACAGACGGACAGAAAGACAGACAGACGGACATAAAGACAGAAAGACAGAAAGACGGACAGAAAGACTGGCAGACAGATGGACAGAAAGACAAAGACAGACAGACGGACAGACATACGGACAGAAAGACAGACAGAAAGAAAGACAGAAAGACAGACAGACGGACAGAAAGACAGACGGACGGACAGAAAGACATACAGAAAGACAGACAGATGGACAGAAAGACCAACAGACAGAAAGACAGACAGATGGACAGAAAGACAGAAAGACAGAAAGACAGACAGACAGACGGACAGAAAGACAGAAAGACAGACCGACAGACAGACAGAAAGAGAGACAGACGGACAGAAAGACAGGCGGACAGAAAGAAAGACAGACAGAGAAGACGGATAGAAAAACAGACAGAAAGACAGAAAGAAAGACAGAAAGACAGATGGACAGAAAGACAGAAAGACAGACAGACGAACAGAAAGACGGACGGACAGAAAGACAGACAGACGGACGGACAGACAGAGAGACAGACGGACAGAAAACAGACAGACAGATGGAGAGAAAGAAAGAAAGACAGAAAGACAGATGGACAGAAAGACAGACGGACACACAGAAAGACAGACAGAAAGACAGACGGACAGAAATACAGACAGAAAGACAGAAATACAGACAGAAAGAAAGAAAGACAGAAAGACAGAAAGAAAGAAACCCAGAAAGACAGAAAGAAAGAAAGACAGGCAGAAGAGAGACAGACAGACGGACAGAAAGGCAGACAGAAAGACAGACAGACAGAAAGACAGAAAGACAGACAGACGGACAGAAAGACAGAGAAAGAAAGACAGACAGAGAGACAGAAAGACAGAAAACAGACAGAAAGAGTTACTAAACATGTAGCAGTGACATCCACAATCATATACTGAGAACATACAACTTATCAGACACTTTAATGAGAACATATCTCATCTAATCATCACCACAACCTTCTAAGAGGGTATTAATATTTTCTTTCCATTTTATAGACATAAAGGCTGAGACTTAGAGAGGTAGAGTAGCATAACCATGGTCACATGGTCAATAGCAGGCAGGCCCAGAAACAATCAAATAGTTTTTGACACCAAACTGCATGGTCAAGATGCAAAGCACTGCACGAGGTACTGTGGACACAATATTCAACAAGGTAGTCAGTATACAGAAAGAATGAAATGCACAATGACTGAATCCGTGAATACTTGTATATTCAACTCTATGAGGAGCCCTAGTACTGCAAAAATTCATTGTTTTCCCAAATGTGTTACATTTTTAAGGCAAGAAAATTGGGAGACTAAAAACTTTTTGGTGCATATTCCTAACTTTTAGTTTGAAAATTCCAAAATATTCCATTGCATACCTGTATAACTTCACCTAGATCTACCACAAATTGTTTACATTTTGCCACATTTTGCTTTTTCTTTTTCTGAACCACTTGAAAGTAAATTACAGACACCTTAACACCTCACCCCTAAGTACTTTAGTCTGAATTTCATAACAATAAGAATAGTTATCATTAATTTACCATCATCTAATACATATTTTATATTCAAATTTTCTTGATTACTGCCCCAATCATTTTTATAGCTGCTTAAATTTTTAGTCCAGTGTCCAACCAAGGTTCATATTTTGCATTTAGTTATGATGACTCTTATTCTTTCAATCTGAAAATAATGCCAAGGACTTGTATGCCTGACATTATTTTTCTATGATTGTGATAATTTTAAAAACTCAGATCCATTGTCCCTTAGAATGTTCTATATCTTGAATTTGCCTGTTTCACATTATTAGCTTTAGGTTAAACAAGAACTTTACATCACTTAAAAGGCTCAGGTACTGTTTTATGAAGTTATGTAGATTGTCTAATTTGTATGTTCCCCAATACATAATAGAAACTACTGTTATTATACTATCAAATTGTCACAAAGATAAATGCATATATATATATACACACACACATAATCTTGCAATATGTGTAGTATATGAAAATATTGAATCTATATTTATGTTAGTGTAAACTGGTAATCAGAATATAAATTAAGGGCATGCAGTATCACAAAATGGTTTATAGCAGAACATTACAATATTTCCTCATTTCCTGCTTCAGAGATTGTGGCTCTAAAAGAGACTCCTTCCTTCCACATGAGGAGAGAAGATAAAAGAGTGCAGAGGACTTTGTTTTCATTTTGGATACCAGCTCAGCCATAGCAGGATAGGGTACTGGTCAGAGTTGTGAGGCCCCCATTCCAGGCTCTAGCTCCCCAGACGATACGCCTAGATACACACTGGGCCAGAAGGAAACCCACTGCCTGGAAGGGAAGGTCTGAGTCCTGATAGCATTTAGCCCTGGGCCCTGAATAGTCACCAGTGATACCCAGGTACTATTTTGAGGGTCTTGGTGAGACCATGAGACTTACTGCATCCAGTTGTGACTCACCACATTCCCAGATGTACTGGCTTTAGGGTAAGACCACTTCTGCTTGAGAAAAGCAGAGGAAAACATAAAGGGACTTTGTCTTGCACTTTAGGTACCAGCACAATTACAGGGGTAGAGTACCATGCGGGCTCTTGGGATACCTGATTCTAGGATGTGACTTGTGGGCAGCATTTCTGGACCTACCCTGGCCAGAGGGGAGCCCACTGTCCTGGTGGGCAAGTTCCAGGTCAGGTCGCATTCAACATAAGCTGACTTAATAGACCTTGGCCTTAAGGGAACATCGGTGGTAGTGTGCCAGTACTTCTCCTGGCCTGGGTTGGCACTGGCTTCTCAGTGGAGGTCCTCTGCCTTAGGAAAGGGAAGGAAGAGTGAAAGGACTGTGTCTTGTGATTTGAGTGCCAGCTCAGCTGCATACGATAGAATACAAGGTACACTTAGGGTTTTTGGCTGTAGTCTGACCCCAGGTGGCACTTCTAGACACACCTGGGCCTTAGGGAACTCTGTAATGAAGGCAAGTACAAACATGGCTAGTATTGCCACCTGATGAAAGTAGAGTCCCAGAGCCTGAGCAAACATTTTAAGATCTAGAAAATGTCTCAGAGACTACGTTGAGATAGAAGGACAAGTAAGAGACCCACTAGTGAGCAAACAGAGAGAATAGTCTTGCATAGAGACATATGTGAAGAAAAACAATTTGTCTTAGAGAATTAGAGAAGAAATAGGCAATCCTTATTTTCCTCTTGCTTTGCTCAGAGTTAAGATTATAAATTTGCTTTCATCACTTGAGACTTGAAATGAAATATCATAATAGAGGATTACTGGTATGAGTGCATTAGCTTAAGGTCATTTATCTTCCTTCTCCTCTTGAATACACAAGGAGCACATGGCAACAGAAATGCACACATCTTTCTTTATTATTATTATACTTAAGCTCTGGGATACACAGACAGAACGTGCAGGTTTGTTAAAGAGGTATACATGCCATGGTGATTTGCTGCACCCATCAACCCATCATCTTCATTGGTATTTCTACTAATGCTATCCCACCCCTAGTCCCCACCCTGCAACAGGCCCTGTTGTGTGATGTTCTCCCTTGTCCATGTGTTCTCATTGTTCAACTCACACTTATGAGTGAGAACATGGTGTTGGTTTTCTGTTCTTGGGTTAGTTTGCTGAGAATGATGAGTTTCAGCTTCGTCCATGTCCCTGCAAAGGACATGAACTCAGCCTTTTTATGGCTGCATAGCAGAAATGCACACTTTTTTTTTTTTTTTTTTTTTTTGAGACGGAGTTCGCCTGGGCTGGAGTGCAGTCCGATCTCAGCTCACTGCAAGCCCGCCTCCCGGGTTTACGCCATTCTCCTGCCTCAGCCTCCCAAGTAGCTGGGACCACAGGCGCCCGCCACCGACAGCTAGTTTTTGTATTTTTAGTAGAGACGGGTTTCACCGTGTTAGCCAGGATGGTCTCGATTTCTGACCTCGTGATCCGCCTGCCTCGGCCTCCCAAAGTGCGGGATTACAGGCTTGAGCCACCGCCCGCGAAATGCACACTCTTATAGGAAACTAGAGCCACTGAAACCTCCAATAATGAAAAGGTAAGGTTGCCAAATGCAAGAGACATTGGACAGTAGTATGATCTGGAGTAAGTGAAGAGGTTATGTAACATATTCCAGAGGCAGCTAACAACATACAATTCTTGAAATTGAAGACAAGAACCTAAGTTGAAATGAGTAAATCCCTATGTGCAGTAATGGGAATAGTGTACAAAGGCTGGAGATGTGAGTTTAAGAAGCATAGAACAATCACACGAATAAGAAATATTTCACTATATATATCAAAATGTCATGCTGTAAACTTAAATGTACACAATTTTATTTAAAGAAAAACAACACATTTAAAATGAAATAACAGTTTATTAGTTTGGGGAAATGTTTCTTCTTTCAAGAAGAAATGAAAAAACATAACAACAGCTAAGCTATATGAATCATTGTATTGCTATCTGGATGACAAGAGCCCCAGAAAGATAGAGAAGTGAAAATGAAGAGAATAAAGTATTTCAAAACCTAACGGAGATAAATTTCTCAGACTAAATGAAACATAAACGTGACAAAATAAAAGAGATTCAAAGTTTACTGAAAAGGAGAACCAGCAAGACACATCAGAGTGAATTCTTTTAGTATTAAAGTAAAGAAGCAAATTCTGGAAGCTTAGAGAGAGAGCAAAACAGGAGTCATCCTGATAACCAGACTTTTCAATAGCAAAATATGATTCAAGAAAATAAAGAATAAATGTCAATTTTTTCATATACATTTATCTAATGTGTCATTCAAAAAAAAAAAAAAGAACCCGCAAGATGAAATTATTCTTGGGCATACATACCTAGAAGTTTTGTTCCACAGATATTTACAGTCAAAACAGTTATAAATGAAGTGCTTGAATAAGAGAATATGTATTCCAGAAGTTGCTTAGAGCATGGAGTAGAAGAGGTAATAAATTACCATGATAAAGTTTGTTGTGGTGAAATGAAATTGTGTGTGTGTGTAGAGAGAGAGAGAGTGAGAGAGAGATGAGAGAGAGTAGCTGTAATTACATTAAAATGAAAGTCTATCAACTATCAACATGAAGGAAGTTGAAGAAAGGATTTCGACTGAGTGATTTGAAGTCGTGACATTGAAGAAATAAAGTAAATCCCAGAATTGGGATTAATGTTATTTGCAAGAAACAAATATTAAACATAAGAACACATGGCAGTTGAAAGTAAAAGCATGAAAAAGACATATGAAGCAAAAAGCAGCCAAAAGAAAGCTGGTGTAACCAAGTTAACAGGAGATGAAATAGTGTTTAGTTCACAAGGATACGGATAGAAAGGGTCATTGTGTAACATTAACAAATACAATTCACCAAAAGAAAAATAGCAATTTAAATATGCTTGAAAAATCGTATGTCATCAAAATATTTGATCACACAGTGAAAGAACTGAAAGAAGGAATGGAAAATCCCTAATGATATATAGCTATATATCTATCTTGAATATTATGTCACCACATGTTAAAAATCAGCAAAGGTAAAGGAAATCTGAATAATAAATGCTATTCATTTATTATTTGACTTCTGGCCATATATAGATTTCTGCATTCAATAATTAGAAAGCATGCAGTTTTAAAACTAAATAGTAAACAAATATTAATTATGGCCTAGGCTGTAAAGAAGATCAATAAATTTTAAAGGTAAGCATCATGTTGAGCCTAATATCTAATGAAAGTACAATGAGTTGTACAATAACAAAAACATATCAACAATTTTGAAAATAAAAATTCTAAATATCTTAGGAGTTAAACAGTGAATCATAATGGAAATTTTAAAAATAATTAGACATGAAATGTAGTGAAAATACTAAATACCAATACTTCCCATGGTGCTTTCAGAAAACTCTATAGTGTTTCATATTTATATTGGAAGAAAATAGGCTAATAATTTTATATGTATTCATTTTGAAGGAATAAACAAAAGCCCCAAAATAGAAGACATAAAATAATAGCATACATTTATATAATGCAAAATAAAAATAGAAACAGAGAATATAAAACTCAAATTGTTGAATATTTCAAAAAACTAACAATACAGGCAAATGGCAAGATTTATTGGGATAAGTAGAAGCCACAAAAAAAAAATGTTATGACTATTAAGGAGACATAAATACAATTAAGGTAGAAATTAGAAATACAGTACTAGTGAAAATGACATGCTAACGACTTTGAAAACATAACTTGCTGACCAGGTGCTTGGCTCACACCTGTAATCCCAGCACTTTGGGAGTGAATACAAATTCAAACTACAACCAAAATGTAGTGCATCTGATAGTATTCAAAGTGATACTAGTGAAAAATGCAAAGTGCATCTGATAGTATTCAAAGTGATACTAGTGAAAACATTTTGTTTATCCAAGTTATGTAAATATGGAATAATATTAGAAAATTAATAAATGACTTACAAATAAATATTATGAATCATAATTATCTCAACTGGTACAGACAATGCATTTCATATAACTTATTTTATATTTATGGTTAAAACTATCACAAAGTACAAAATCGTATCCTAGACTGGGCCCTGGGGGGAAAACAAAGCACTAATAAAAAGCTGGTCTCAGTGGGGTGGCTCACACCTGTAATTCCAGCACTTTGTGAGGACAAGGCGGGCAGATCACCTGAGGTCAGGAGTTCAAGACCAGCCTGGCCAACAAGGTGAAACCCTGTCTTTACTAAAAATACAAAAATTCGCTGGGCATGGTGGCATGTGCCTGTAGTCCCAGCTACATGGGAGGCTGAGGCACGAGAATTGCTTGAGCCCCAGAGGCAGATGTTGCAGTGAGCCAAGTTCCTGCCACTGCACTCCAGCATGAACGATGGAGTGAGACTCTGTCAAAAAAAAAAAAAAAAAAAGCTGATGAAATACAAATAAAATTGGAGTTTAGTCGTTTAGTTAATAGTCATTCGTACGTGAGTACCAATGTTAATTTCTCAGTACTGACAAATGTACTGTGGCACTAAAAACTGTTCACATTAATAGAAACTAGGCAAAACTGAACTGTATTTGCAACTTTTCTGTAAATATCAAATTATTCCAAAATAAAAAGTATATTAAGACATCAAAAATGACTCAAAATGGATCATAGATTTAAATGCAAAACATAAAACTATAAAACTTTTTAAAAAATAAAATAGGAGAAAAACATCAGGACCTGGAGTTGATCAAAGTAAAATATGATCCATAGTAGAAAAAAATGACAAATTTGACTTGGTCAAAATTTAAAACTGTCATTGTGTGAAAAACCTTGTTAAGAGGATAAAATGACAAAGTTCAGACTTAGAGGAGATATTTGACAACCACACAGGTGAAAAAGGACACATTCTATAATATATAAAGAACTCTTAAAAGTCAACAGTAAAGAGAATAACAGTCCAGCTAGAAAATAGGAAAAGACATGAGACATTTCACTGAAGAGGGCATATTGGTGGTATAAAAGCTCATGAAAAGATGTTCAACATAACTAGCCATTAGGGAAATGTACATTAAGACCACACTTAGATACATTACTACACATCTATTAGAAGAACTAAATTTAATTATATATATATATACACACACACACACACACATACACACACACACACACACACACACATATAGTGAAAACACTAAATGCTGGCAAGCATACAGATAAATTAGATCTCTTATATATTGCTGGTGGGAATATAAAATGGTCCAGCCACCCTAGACAGTAGTTTGGTAATTTCTTAAATACTAAATATATACTTACCACACCTAGTAATTGCACTCCTGGGTACATATCAAGGCGGAATGGAAATATACGTTTACACAAAATCCTGCACATGGTTGTTCATAGCAGTTCCAATCGTAACAACCAAACCTGGGCACATCCAAAATTTTCCTCCATAGTTAAAAAGCTAAACAGACTATGGTGCATCCAAACTATGGAATTCAATTACACAACTTAGACCACTCCTAAGCGCATTATACTCTGAGAAAAAAAAGCCAGTCTCCAAGGTCACGTACTGAATGATTCCATTTATATACTAGTCTCCAAAAGATAAAACCATAATACTGGTTTAAACAGGATAAAACAGATTAGGAGTTTCCAGGGGTTAGATATGGTATGGGAAATGGGATGATTACGACTAAAAAGCATGAGGGAGACATTTTTGGTTATGGGTTAATTCTCTGTCTTGATCTTAGTGGTGAGTGCATAAATCAACACATTGGATAAAATAATATAGAGGGATACACACACATCGTGCCAGTATCAAATCCTGATTTCAATGTTTTACTATAGCTGTATAAGATGTAACCATTGAAGGAAACTGAATGGGTCTACATGCTACCTTTCTGTGCTATCGTTGCTAACTCCTGTGAATCTATAACAGTTTCAAAGTGAAAAGCAAAATTGTTAAGAGGAAAATTGTGACACACGTGGACACACAAAATTATTGAACTTCTTTTATGGGTCACTGATATAGATTTGTTTGTCCAATAAAATAATTTGTATTTTATTGTAAGGGACTAAAGGGTTGAAAGTGGCTAAGAAAGAAGTAACTTTTTCATATACTTGTACAGGTTCCTAATTGTGGCAATGTCATAGTATATTTATCATTTAAAACGAACAGTTCATAAATCTTTCCACTGTCACCAATGTTCTTTGTAAATGGGTAATAGAATTGTTCAATTTTATTAACGAAGACAATGAGAATATTTATCATCATTAATATTTACTCAATGTTTACTCAGCATCACTTGCTATGCTTAGTATACATTTAGAAGTCATTTTATTTAATCTCGACATTGCCAACAATATAAAATTCCGATTTTATATCAGAAGATCACAGTGAGGTTTTAATGGAACAATTTGTATAAAATATTTTTGTAACCTAAAATATACAATAGGCACCTCACAGAATAATGTATCACAATGTTCATTTCTACAGATATCAAGTTAAATAAATTAATGCCACAGTGATGTGCAATTTGGATCTGCTCTTAAACACAGAAGTGTGTTTCTCTCTTAAAAGTAATGTTTGTCCATCATGATTAGATTGCCCATGTTTGTGTTCTCTCATGTTTATGTCTCTTAGTTATCGGGGTCCAAGGGGCTGCCACCGCCTAACTATATCAATGATGCAACACTGCTATTCCAGCCAATGCAAATACATTTTATGCTGACAGTTTTGGATTAGGCCTCTCACTGCAGGGCTAACCCAGCCAGTATCTAGAAGAAGCACAAAGTAGGGAATTCATAAAGAGCAATGGCGATGGCACTCAACAAAATATATGCTCGGTCAGCGATACATCACTTAGTGTGGTGTTTTAAACAGTGTGGTTTTGGTTTAAATTGTGGTAAATATTGGAATGCAACAGAGTAACAACATAAGTATCTAAAGTGTAAAATCAAAACTTAGATGGAAAAATCAAGAAAGCCTATAAGTCACAATCAATGACACTCACCCCAGCACATTCTCTCTGATTTTAAGGTTAAATTCAATATAAATAAATACCTATTTGTTTTTGCATGGATATCCAGTGTATATTGTAAAACATACATAAATGTGCAGTAATAAGTAGCATATGTTCCACATTTTATATGAAAAACCAAATGAAGTCCTACACAATGGGCACTTCAATTTAGCGTGGATGTGTGTGTGTGAGTATGTTTTACATGATAAATATTGTTGAAAGATGCTGATTAGTTATATAGCACTGTTTAAAAACTGGAGAATCTATATAGTGAGAAAATTATTAAATTTGTCTTTATGAATAATTTCCCCATTTCCGTAGTTACATAAAAACTGAAAATTGTATTTAGCAATAAATACATCCTGTATCTATGGATTTACTATGGATATTTAATGTCAATGGAATCATACAGTATACATCCTATTTGTGATTGGCTTTTTTCATTTCAAATAAAAAGGCTCAATTAGTTGTCAAAAACTTCCCAGAAAATATAAGACAGGCTTCACTGATAAAGCCAACCAAACATTTGAAAAATTAACACCAATCCTTCTCAAAATCTTCCAAAAAGTAAAAGAGAAAGAAACTGATACTCGTTCTAAGAGTCCAGCATTACCCTGATACCAGAACCAGCCAAAGTGCTTAGAGGAATGTAGCGAGCAATATCCCTTATAAATATAGATGTAAAAATATTTTTAAAATACTAGGAAACGGTATCCAAGAAAACATTAAAAGGACAATGCAGCATGGCAAAGTGGGATTTATTCCTGGAATGCATAAATGATCCAACATACAAACTTTGATCAAGGAGATAATCCACATGATCATTTCAATTGATTCAGAAAAGGCTTCTGACAAAATCTAACATCTTTTCATTGTAAAACACTCAGCAAACTAAAAATAGAAGAAAATGTCCTCCACACAATAAAGGGCATTTCTGAAAAACAGACAGCTAACATCACATTTTACTTTTTATGACCAAAGCCTCCACCAGCCTGATTGCTGGTAATGAGGCCCCATGAGACTTTCAGTTGCAGCCGTTAATGCAAGGTCCACTATATTCTTCTCTGTTTGATCTTCCTCGGGTTGCTGCCCTCCAAGCCAGTGGGTCATCATCAATGGCCCATCTTACAAGTATCAAAGTCCAAACCAATATCCAAGGATCAAAGGCACTATGTCTAGGTGTTTCCCTGTCTTCAGAGTGCTAGGGCATTGCTGGGAGAAGGACTCCAGTTGCTGGGCCTCAACTTGGCCATGAAGCAACTCAACTCAAAGACAGAGTCTCAATGCACTTGAGATTTGAAGACTTTGGGCTAAAATCTCAGTCCCAGCCCACAATCTCACTGATTATCTCGTAAACAAACCATTCTGGAGATTTCTGGTGCCCAGACCTCCAAGCAGAGAAGCTCAAACCCAGTCCATGCAACCAGATGGCAGAGAGTCTTAGAGTGAGTTCCCTGGAACCAGACTCTGGGATGGAGAGTTGCTTGTAGGAAGTTGACTAGGAAAAGCTCTTGAGAGTAACAGTATGGAACTGTACCTGAGTCATGAGTTCCAGAGAGCAGTGGCAGATAGAAGCTATTAACACTGTGGCTGTAACAGTAAAGAGCTGCTAACACTACAGAGCTGTCACACTAACCAAAGTCACTTTGAAGAGCCATTGTCTTTCCCTGGCAAGCATTGGAGCTGAACAGATGGGCAAGTGGCCGTTGTGTTGCTGCCTTGTGTAGGACCGACTGCTCCAACTGGCAGGCTAGTGGGTTACTGGTCCCTTTGTTGACATCCTCCTGCCCCACATGGCATCTGAGCCCATCCAAGATGAGGGAACCTGTAGAAATCTACACCAGGTCCCATGTAGAGGATGGGTTGGTACCATTTTGACACCAGTGGGTGGGTGAGTGTCCACTCTGTGCCCCCCAGTAATATGAAGTAATCTAGGAATGGTGTCCTGAATCATGTCCTTGCCACCTCTTCCCTTTGTTCTTTCTCCTCTAACTCCAATTTATTGCTCCATCAATCTTTTTTTTTTTTTTTTCCACTACTAGTGTCTGTGTTTTGTTCGCAGTCTTTTGTTTGCTTTCAAATTTCTGTTTACTGTTTTTGGGCAATTATTTGTGGCAGGACACTTGGCTGTGATAGGTAGCCCATTGTCAGAGTCATGTTTTTCTGTGACCTGAACTTGGTATTGGGTTCGCTGTTGGCCACTTCCTAGGTTTTCCAGGATTTTCAGCATTTAGTGAGGCAATGTTTATTGGCTGGAACTTGGGTACTCTGGGTTTTTAGCATTGATATTATAAGCTGCTCCCCCAGATGCTCTGGGTTTTTGGCATTGACATTCTCTCTATGATTGAGGGTTATATAGACCCTCCCCATAGGGGAATATTGGTCTTGAATTTTTCTGCCCTAAAATTAGAAGTATTATTTTCCTAATAGCCAGTTTCAAGCTTCTTTCTGTGTGCTGTCTTGTAACAGCCTTGCTCAAGACCCTCCTGGTCGAAGGAATTGGGAGTTCCCTGGCTCCTGGACTAATGGACAGCCACCAACAGCAGTAGACAAGTGGCCACCTGAATATCTTTTTTTGATGTCTCTGCTACTGGGTAGGGTCTCCAGAAATTCAGAACAAGTCTCCCTTGGGTAATGTTTACCCTTTCTTCCTTCATTTGTTTAGTGTCATTGCACCCAACTCTCACACTTTGTGGAATTTAGGCTTAACATCCAACTGCCCATTTGTAGCTCATAATCCACTTTTATAACACCTTGCTATCTATATTTACACCTTTATAGAAGGAGGGAATTTAAAAGGGAAAAGTAAGTAGGCTTTTGCTGAACTTACGTTAACTAAAACCCCCTGTGAAGATCCTTGCTAGACATGGAGACAACTGTGAGCATCCCAGAGGACTCACCACTGGAGGGCATCTTTTAGGCCATTGGAGCAAATTCAAATTTGGCATAAAGAAAAATAAACATTTTCTATTGCAACACAATTTGGATTCAATACAAATTATAAAGCCAAGAGATTTGACCTAAACATGGTTCTCTACGTTATAATGGTATTTTATAATTAGACTTATTTTGTAATAAAGAAGAAAAATGGGAGGAGGTCCCTTAGGTACAGGATGTATGGCCTTTTACTAGCTCACATTACTTCTAGGCACCAGAAAGTCATGCCTAAGTGATCCCCTCCTTGCTGTTCCCCCTTGAAGGCTTATGCCCTCCCCAGAGCGCCCTTCATCCCTCAATTGTGAGGGGATTCCCACCAGCCCTCTCATGAAGGATTCCACTCCAAGGTCATCAGGAACCTCTTCCCCTTATCCAACTAGCCCCAGCCTATACACCCTGCTGCCCAAGAAAGTAAACCCAACCAGTATCACCATCAGCCTCTAAAGTCACACCTGTGCTCATTGCAAGAGTTAGTAAATGGAAATGAGGGAATACTTAGGGAGTATATGTGCCATTTTCTATGTCTAATTTGGTTTTTTAAAAGAAAAATTATGGCCAGTTTTCAGAGAATCCCGAAAAGTTTATAGAGGAGCTTAAGTTGACCAGGCTATTTGATTTAACAAATATTTGTCATAACTTTCAAATATTGTCCTCCACTTGCTGTGCTGTGGGAAAAATGTGGAAGAAAAAGTGTGTGATTAAGCCAGTACATTATGACAGGGTTAGAAAAGTATCTCAGGGAAACAATCAAATCCTCGCTCTGTCTCTGGGACATTGAGTCGAGGCACTCAGGAAATATACTAATGCAGACGCAGACCCCCAGAAGCGCAAGCTTTCCTTGGTATACATTTTATTACTCAATTGCCCCGATATTAGGAGGAAGCAGCAAAAAGCAGCAATGGGACCTCATACCCCTATATGCCAACTCTTAAACATACCCTTTAAAGTTTACAACAATAAGAACAGGGCAAAAGAGGGAAAAATAAAGTCAAAAAGCCAAAAAGTACAATTACCAACATTTACTTTAATCCTCATGCCCCTGCAGGGATAGTCGTCTTGAGAAAACGTTGCCAAATAAGCATCTGGGATGCCTAGACAAGAACCCTCAACTCGCCAGCCCCTAGGGCAGAATCAGTGTGCCTACTATAAGCAAAAGGGCCACTAGCAATGAGAATGTCCTAACTGTCCCTGGTGAGAGGAAAACAAAAGCTCCCTATCAATATTAGAGCTAACCTTATTCCACCAGCCTCAATAAGCTGCCTTGCTGAAGTAAGTTTGCTGGGAGTCTTGGACCCTGGACCCATCAGAAAGCTTCCTGCAGTGGCAGACAAGCAGCTGCCCAAACATTTTTCTTCAGTGTCTCCACTATTGTGTGAGTTTTCTGGCGGCTCAGGGACTCCAGGTTTTCTCCTGAGCAATGCAGTTTGCACCCTCCCTTCCATATTTGATGCTATAGGATTCACTTTCCCGCGTCTTCCTGTTTTCCACACTTACTGTGGCAAACAAAATTTGGCCAGGTAGATTGGTCACAGTTTTGTAAATGACTTGAATCCAGCTGTCTTGTATAGGTTGTTTTCTTTACTATGCTTGTTTAGGTATATATACAGGTATTGTGATGTGTGTTGTGTCTAGCATGTTATCAAATTGGTTTATAAATAAAAGAGCACTCATAAGTAAGACTAGTCAAAGCGTATTAGTTTCAAGAGAATGTTCTCTATTCTAAAATTTAACTTGAAGATATTTGCATAGGTAAATTACTGATGTTCACAGGCTTTGAAATGATTAAGATGCTTCAAGTGATGACTAACTTTTTGTGGTATCTTGGATCTTGGAGGAAGTCTAGATAAAAGTGTTAAAAGTGAAAGAGCTAAATCCATGTGAATTAAATAGGTGATTAAGTTGTGAGCTTATTGTGTGGTTAAAATCTTAAAATGGTAGAATGGTTCTCATCTGTAGAATACCAATGTAAAATGAGTTGTTCAGGACTTCTTCCTTCCTAGGCTTACATAAAATGTGCCAAAAAAGTATATTCCTTTTTTTTTTTTTTTTTGAGATGGTGTCTTGCTTTGTTGCCTAGGCTGGTGTGTAATGGCGCTATCTTGGCTCACTGCAACCTCTGCCTCCTGGGTTCAAGGGATTCTCCTGCCTCAGCCTTCTGAGTAGCTGGGATTACAGGAGCACGCCACCACGCCTGGCTAATTTTTGTATTTTTAGTAGAGATGGGGTTTCACCATATTGGTCAGGCAGATCTCAAACTCCTGACCTCAGGATCCACCCACCTCAGCCTCCCAAAGTGCTGGGATTACAGGTGTGAGCCACCACAACCGCCAGGAAAAAAAAAAGAAAAGTGTATTATTTATTGAGAAAAATAAAATATTTTTGTTTAACTTTGAAGTTATTAAAAGGGATAACTTTTGATGACTTCAAAAGTTCAAAATGCAAGAGGTTCAAAATACGAGGGAATCTGGATAGAAAAGAGAGATACAAAGAAAGTTATGGGTAGAAAATATGTTTGTTTTTTTGCAAAGAAGGATATAAAAAAAGAGTAATTTTGTATGAGGAGAGATCTTTTATAGTACATTCTTGCCCTAGAATACAATGACTGGTTTTATTTAGCAAAGAGGTAGTATAGGACAACTCAGAAATTTCAAGCATATTATAGATGGTCTGTGTTAGTTGTTCAGAAAGGTGAATTTATAAAAGAAAATTTGTGGATGATTAAACTTGCTTTGATTAAAGAAAATTGTTTGTGATAGACTTTCTAGAAAATGGTCTATACAGCAGAGCCAAATCTAGTTTTGATATTAATTCAGAAAATTACCAGAAATTTTGCTTTTCGACTTTGTAATCTATTTATTTGGAAGTCTTCTGAGATTCTTGTAACTCTTTCCTTTGGCTTTTATGCCCGCTCCTGTGAGTTTTCTCCTTTGCTTATGACTACTATTGTGGCCCGATGCTAAAATGTTTTGTCTTAAAGGTTCTTGGCAGCAGCGTTTTCTCCCTTTATAGCTTAATTCTATTCTCTTGTTTTTCTCAGTGTGTAATGTTATTTTGATTTTTGCTTTTGATTAATATTGCTTAGAAGGATTCTGGGGTCTGGTGGGTGCCTACCAAACTTCATTCCCTTTGGCCAGGAAGTGGGCATTGCTTCATTGTGTTGGGGGCTATGGATTTTAATTTTAAATTTCATTTTATTCCTTTGTGTCAGTGTGCACTGGAGGCAGTGTCAGTGGCCAAGCTTTTATTTTGTCCTGTGCCAAGGCTGGGGTGGTGTGCTGCCTGCCCTGGGTCTATCATATCCCTTAGTGGAACCCCTATGACTGGGGGACTTGGAGTCAGAGGACTTATAGACAGTTATATGTTCTGGGCTGGATGAGGGTGGATATGGCTGGGCACCCATTGGTCCTGGAAACCCTTTTGAGCAGTATGGGAGCCAGGAACTGGGAGTCAGGGACTAGAAGCAGGAAAATATGGTTGTAAAATGGACTTGTCTATTGATTCTGTGTGTTCACCTGCTGCGGTCTTGGCTTGTAGTAATTATCTATACAAACCTTCCCCTCTCCATTAAAATTTAGGCTGAGTTCAAAAGGCACTCCGATATAAAAATATCACCCTTCCCCACAAAGGAAGAAAATAGCTTCCTATTCAACCAGCCGATTTCATCTCACTAAAAAACTTTAAAAGAAGGATCCCCCAAGAATCAATTACAACCAAAATGAAAGGGCCCTTATCAGATATTAAGCACCCCAACTGCTGTTAAATTTCAAGAAATAACTACTTCTGTACACCTACACAGGAGTCACTGTGAGTCATAACCACAAAGAAAGGACACTGCAACAGACTTCTGTAAACCTTTGGAAGACCTCCTTTACCTATTTTACATAATCAATACTCAGACAGAAGTGGTAATATGATGGTGTAGATGGAAACAGGAATAATCTTCCTCTTCTTCCTGTCTGTAATACTTCTTTTCTATTACTTTAACCAGCTGCATCCTCTGGGGAAACAGCTCTTTTATGCTTGTTGGGTGTACAGACCACTTTAAGGCCCACCTGGACACCATGCTGCCACTGTTAATCCTGTTTGCTCTCCCAGTTAACCTAATCCAGTGTGTGTGGGGGCGGGGAACAAAGTTCTATAGTACATATTTCAAAAGTTATAGCATCGAGAAATCATCTTTATGGTTGCTACATTTGTCATCAACATCCCCAGGATAGAGTTCTATCTTCTGGCCTATCTTGAAAATCTCACAATCATCCCTGAGACCCCCTTACTAACCATAGTGACCCCAAAATACCCAAACCTCTACTTGTGAAGTGGAACTTCCCACCACTTAGCAGATTCCACCTGAAACCCCCTGCCACTGTTACCTAGACCTTGGAAGTTGGGTATCTATATCTTCAGTGCACCAGTGATTCTATTTTTTGCACCCACTGTTGTGTTAATAACACAGAAGCTCTGATTGAACGTTAGTTGCCAAGTTCCCAAGGCTGCAACAAGGTAAATGGGATTCCATTTGTAAGCAAGGAGAACATATATGGTGCCTTTTCCCAGATCAGAACATACAAGGGAAAAACAACTGCCTAGTCCGAGAAGTTGGGACTACTCCCCCATTCTGGAAAACAAAGATGGTTCAAACCACCCCGTTCGAAAAGAGGAAAATATCTCTACAGACCCAGCTTGGCAGCAAACGATAAACATCACACCTCGTTGGGTCTCAGTCTATGCCCCAACTAGGCTATTTTTGTTTGTGGCCATGAAAGGAAAGAATTCACACCCATAACCGCTCTCATCTTCCTAGGAAGTCAGTTGTTCTTTTAGGAGTAGTTTCCCTGATGTATCAAAAACTCGGAACTGAGGTGAATGTAGGTTGGCCACCCTTGCCCCTCCGGGATCACTGTCTAGAACCCCATAAGACCCATGGATACCGTAAGTAAGCAAGCAATAGGATTAATTCAGGCAGGAATCAGGGCAGCAATAGGACTGGCAGCAGCCTGGGGCTGCTTTGCCTAATGAGTTAATCCTAAAGAACTTTACTGAAACCCTATAATCCTTAGCCACCGACAGAAGTCAAGCATTAAAGGGAATTCAAGAGTCCTTAGACTCTTTGGCAAATGTAGTTCTCGATAACAGAGTAGCATTAGATTATTTACTGGCTGAAAAAGGTGGAGTCTGTGCAAGTATTAATACAACCTGCTGCCCATATGGACAAGTTGAGATTAACGTTCAAAAGATCTATGAGCAAGCTACCTAGTTAAATAGATAAAACTGTTACCAGTAGAGGGTGTCTGAGTTCTTGGCGTTCGGAGCAAAGAATTGGACAAAATGCACAAAGCCAGGAAAGAATGAAGCAGCAAAAGCAGAGATTTATTAAAAGCAAAAGTACACCCCACAGGGTGGGAGGAGATCATAGCAAGGGGTTCAAGGGCCCCGTTACAGACTTTTCTCGGGTTTAAATACCCTCTAGAGGTTTCCCATTGGTTACTTGGTGTACACCATATGTAAATGAAGTAGTGGCCCACGATCAGCCTGATTGATTGCAATGAGAGGCTGAAGCAAAGTTACAACGTTACCCCCTATGCAGGCGTGTGATTGGTTGCCGAAAGTGACCAATCAGAGGCTGAAGTGAAGTTGCAAAGTTATACTCCTATGCCAGTGAAGACTTGACCCATGGCCAGGCTGATGATTGGTTGTGGAAGGGGGTGAATCAGAGGTGCTCTCAATATTTCATCTGCTATACAGAAAAAGGTGGTGGTTTACAAAGGGAGTAGCCTCTGGTCCTTTTGTTACTTGGGCATGGAAATTTGGGTTTTCCTTTTGATTTAGTTCTCGGAAGCAAGTATGAATTGGCCTTAGGTTCCCTGCCTAGAGACCCTTTTATCCTGCATCATAACCAGGGCAATGACCCCAACTATATCTGGTCAACTATCAAAAGTGCCTTGACTTGAAAGTCTCACCTTGTTTTTACCTACCTTTCCCACAAACTTTGGTAGTGTCTTGTCACTAATATTTGGCCCTTGCTTGTTTAACCTCTTAGTAAACTTTGTGTCTTCTAGATTACAACAGTTCCAGGTAAAGGCAGTGCTGCCACAAGGCTTCCAACCCATCTGCATACTGACCTGGAGAATGGAAGCATCCTGTTTCTGGGCCGCTTAGATAAAGTATCCAGAGATTTTTGCTCCTCTGCTGCTAGGCAGGGCCTATACCAACACACTTAACAGGAAGCAAGCAGTTACAGAGGATGAACATTCACCCCTCTGAAGGCCCCTTAATTTTAAGGAGGGGGCAATGGAGTAGGAGATGGGACTTGACTCTAGAGGCAGGACTCAGATAATGAACCAAATTTGGGATTAGCTAATACACATCTTGGGTGGAAGCAGCTTTTCGTAAGACACAATGACTGTTTAGGCCGGGCGCGGTGGCTCAAGCCTATAATCCCAGCAGATTGGGAGGCCGAGACGGGCGGATCACGAGGTCAGGAGATAGAGACCATCCTGGCTAACCCGGTGAAACCCTGTCTCTAAAAAAAATACAAAAACCTAGCCGGGCGAGGTGGCGGGTGCCTGTAGTCCCAGCTACTTGGGAGGCTGAGGCAGGAGAATGGCGTAAACCCGGGAGGCGGAGCTTGCAGTGAGCTGAGATCTGGCCACTGCACTCCAGCCTGGGCGACAGAGCGAGACTCCGTCTCAACAACAACAACAAAAAAATGTTGCTGTTTAACACCACCAGTTTGCCTTTGAATTCATTCCTGAGTGAAGCCAAGAATCCTCCTGAGCTAATCTCCAATTCTGGGGATTGTCTGTCCTGTATCATCATCACCACCCTTTTCTGTTCTGGAAATGCCTAGCCACAAAGGCCCACACTACCCTCACATGTTTACGTATTGGATACTTCCATTTGCCCCTACAGGACTCTTGAATGATGCAGATGGCTCTCTTGTATCTTACCTCCATAAAACACCAGTCCCCCTTATTTCCTTTGAAAACCTTCTCATTAATGCACAGTCCCTTGTTACCTTGAACTAAGTTTCACCTAAAGCTGCTTCCTTATTTTAAGTTTGACCTAATGAGTTTGACCTAAAGGTTTCACCATACGGAGTGAAGTGTAACCTAACATGATGTGTAAACAGACTGTAACCTAAATTGAAAGTACAGTGGTACAACAAGTAGCCAAGTCTCAGTCAATCATAGAAGCTGAATGGCCAGCCAATGAGGCCGAAAGCTGCCAAAATATTACCATATAAGGCAATCGCAGAGTGCAGCCAGTCAGGTTATTTTTGTCTGTCACTTAGTTTACTCTGGGTATACATATGAACTGCATTTGTGTAGGGTGGAACATTTTGAGTCATTTTCAATAGGTTCTGATTCTAGACTCAGAGTTAAAGCCAAACTATATTTGTTGTAATATAGGTGTAGTATAGTCTGCAAAACTATATTGGTTGTAATTTTGTCTTTTCACTCTCCTTATTTCGATAGCCTGAATAAAACCATCTTCTTAATTGCTGGTTGCATTATGTCATTGACCAAAAACAGGCCTATGAGGGGTGAAGAAGGCAGAGATAGTAACGGGAGATACTAACCTGGAATCAGGTTGCAAATGGGGCCTCATCCGATTCACTGGGTGATCCAGGGCTGGGATGATCCTTTGATGTTGTTCTAAGTTGAAGCAAAAATGCCAGCCTTTGTCTTTCAGATATAGTCAGTCATCCAGTCCCTGAAAGGGATGTATCCCAGGGCAAAGCATGTCTGGGAGGCCTATGGGAATTTCCAGCCAGGAGAGGCAGCTGGGAGCTGCCAGCAACCAAATTCCCAGGAGCTGGGGTGGCACCTGCACAGGGTATCAGAGCCCAGGTATCCTCTCCAGGAATAGATGGATGAATACTCACGAATGTCAGTGAGTAAAAAGCATGCAAGCAAATCTGGGAAAGGGGGCAAGAAAGAGAAGACAGAGAGGAATAATTGAGGAAAGAGGATGGCACATCCTCTACATAATTTTGGAGTGTGTTTTAAACTGTAGTTCACAAACTTTTCTGGGTTGGCCTCTTAATGCATTCAACTTAATAACAAGCCACTATTTATACTTCTATTTCTAAATGAATTAGCAGTTTACTCGTGAATATTTAATGAATATACAATTAAAAAGCCAACTGCCACAATTTGTTGCTCTCTAACCAACATCAGCTTCAGTCTCCCACTTACTGTAGTGCATTTAGTTTAGAAAACTTGTAAGTTCTTTCTCCAAATACACTGAAGATTGTAAATATATGTAAAAGCAAAATAAGCATTTTCTAGCTTTGCAACACAAGTATATATATTTTTAAAGACCTGGAAAGTATCTCTTTGAAATGTAATCATCAGATAAATTAGCACCCTTGTCTCTTAATTTCTGAGGGAGGGTAGGAAGGTAACTTTAGCAGGAGCCTTGCTCATATTTGCAAAACTAATTCCTATCATAAAGGCATGAGGAGTTTATTTTTTTCTGGATATAGACAATTATCTAAGCTAGACACTCCCCTAAATTACCAAGCAAATTGAGGATAAACTGTGTGACAAAGGCTAGTGTCAACTTACTCGAGGACTAGTTACTGTTTATGTTGAGCACAGGCGTGTGATGTATCCATTTGGCTATATAAAAAGGTATTATATTTTTTCATTTTTTCAATTTTTAATTTTTGTGGGTACACATTAGGTGTATATATTTATAAGGTACATTAGATATTTTAATACAGGCATGCAATGTGAAATAAGCATCTTATAGACAATGGACTATCCATCTGCTCAAACATTTATCCTTTGAGTTACAAATAATCCAATTGCACTCTTTAAGTTATTTAAAAATGTACAATTAAGTTATTATTGGTAATAGCCATCCTGTTGGTCTATCAAATAGTAGGTCTTATTTATTCTTTCTATTTTTTGTTCCAATTAACCATTCCTACCCATCCCCAAGACCACCGTTACAATTCTCAGACTCTGATAACCATCCTTCTACTCTCTATGTACATAAATTCAATTGTTTTGATTTTTAAATCCCACAAATAAGTGAGAACATGCTATGTTTGTCTTTCTATGCCTGGATTATTTCATTTAACATAATGATCTCCAGCTACATCCATGTGGTTGCAAATGACAGGATCTCATTGTTTTTTGTGGCTGAGCAGTATTCCATTGGGTATATGTATCACATTTTCTTTATCCATTCATCTGTTGATGGACACTTGGGTTGCTTCCAAATCTTTGCCATTGTAAACAGTGTTGTAACAAACATAGGAGTGCAGAAGTACCTTCAATATACCTTTTTCTTTCTATTGGGTGTATATCCAGCAGTGGGACTGATGAATCATATGGTGGCTCAATATTTAGTTTTTGGAGGAAGTTCCAAATTATTCTCCATAGTGATTGTACTAATTTAGATTCCCACCAAATTGCATGAGGTTCCTATTTTCCACATTCTCTATGGCATTTGTTATTGCCTTCTTTTGGAGAGAAGCCATTTAAGTAAGGTGAGAGGGTAGCACATTGTAGCTTTGATTTGCATTTGTCTCATGATCCATAATGTAAAGCACTTTTCATATGCTTGTTTGCCATTTGTGTGTCTCCTTTAGAAAAATGTCAAATCAAATATTTTGCCTATTTTTTTAATCAGATTATACTTTACAGTATAGTATTATAGTATACAATTTATACCACTCCTGGCTACAGCCTATGTTCACTCAAGGACCTCCGCCTCCTATTAGACAGTGGCAAAGCCAGCAATGCCTGTGTCCTTAAATTTAAGGTGGTGAGATGCCCCAGGCCCCAGGTAGGTCCACAGGTACCATTTAGGAGTCAGGGACTAGAGTCCAAAACCGTAGAAGTCTACCTAGCGTTCTATTATATTGAGGATAAGCTGGGACTCAAACCACAAGACACAGTCCTTCACACTCTTCCCTCCCCTTTCTAAGGGCAGAGGAGCCTCGCCCTGTATCCACTGACAACCCAGGCCAGCAGGACTACTGCTAAACTTCCACCGATGTTCCCTTAAGGGGCTCTTAAGTCAGCTTGTGCTGAACGCTGCCTGGCCTGGGACTAACCTTTCAGGGCACTAGCGCCCGCTGTGGCCCAGGGCAGATCCAGAAATGCTATCCAAGACTAAAGTCCTGGAATCAGGGATCCTCAGAGGCCACCTGGTGCTCTACTCCCCTTTGATCATGTTTGTACTTGAAGATAGCCACTCTCAGAGGCTCATCCTGAATATAGTACCTGGCTGGATATTGTTGCTGGTTCTTCAGGGCCCTAGGGTCCTTTAGGTAGCAGGTAATAAATGCTGCTGAGACTGGATCCTTTCCATCATGGCAGCAGATTTCCTCCTGGCCCAAGGTGTATCTAGAAATGTTATCTGGAAGCTGGGACCTGGAACGGGGGCCTAATGATTCTGACTCATCCCCTATCATGCCGTGGTTGAACTGATATCCAAGGTGCAAGACACAGTCCTTCTCTTCTGTCTTCTCTCCCTAAGCACTCCCCAAGAGTCCCACTCCTCTCTATTTCCTCCCACTCCCACTCCCCAAGAGTCCCACTCTTCTCTATTTTCTCCCACTCCCACTCCCCAAGAGTTCCACTCTTCTCTCTTCTCTCCCCAAGCAGAAGAAAGGGGTCTCTCCTGGACACCAAGCTGTGTATCCTGGGGCTGGGGGAGGGTGATGTCAGCACTTCCCTGATTGCTCTAGCTGGTGTCTCAGTATGCTGCATGCTCTGCCAGTCCACTATCTCTGGGCCTAGTTCAGCAGTAGGACTCACCTAAGAGTGGCAGTCCTTGTGGCCTAGATTGCCTTTTGAGTTTACTTGGAGACACAGCACTCTGGTCCTCAGTGGTAAGGTTTGTGAGATTTCAAGTTTAGACCCCTGGGATTTGCGATTCCCCTCTGGCTAGGGCTGGTTTAAATGCTCCCTCCATAGGCAGGTGTCAGCTTAGTTTGGTCTGGTTTTCCTTTCTGCTCTAACAGGAAAGCACTGAGTTGAATTCCTCACACTTGCTGTATTCTCCCTTTCCCAGTGCTCAGTGATGCTCTCTGTACCTTGCTACTGCTGCTGCTAGGAGTGTGAGAGGGTGGTATCAGCAACCACGACTATTTTTTCTCTTCAGTGCCTCTTTCAGGGATATGAAATTAAAACGAGGTACAAGGAGGGCTCACTTGATTTTTGGTTCTTATGAAATTAGTGGATTGCTTGTGATGTGCACCACATTTTGATTTAATGTTTATCCAGTAATAAAACTGTTTTCTTTCTCTTCTATCTTCGTAGAAAGGCTTTCTGGGTTGAGAGATTTGTATAAAATTTGATTTGTTTCCCAACAGTACCTCTTCTTTCCTTTCTTCCTAAAGTTTTTACTGAGCTAGTCTGTATCAGGTATCATCCCTAACTTTTGTGGAACACAGAACTCTCTTCCATACCTTTCTAACCTCAATTACTGTCCCCACAAAACACAGATAGCCTTGCTAGGAACATGTCATTGGTAAGGGAGAGGCAAAATGTTGACTACAGTTAACTGTGGAAGTAATGTTAATTGAGTATTGGAAGACAACATTGTATAAACTACTCTTCCTAGATTCTAGACATCTCCAACTAGAATCTACAAGTGCTGCTATATGGAGAAGTAAATTAGTACCTAGAGGTACTACCAGGTGGTGGGAAGGTGTTTTTCCTTTACTTGTTTTGCATTTTGTTCAATAGTGGGAGTGACTGAGCATTTTTAAATGTAAGAATGTAAATTACTTAAGCCACTGTGAAAAACTATTGGGAAATTTATCAAAGAACTTAAAACAGAACTACCATTCCACCCAGCAATCCCATTACTGGGTATATATCCGAGCGAAAGTCAATTGCTTTACCAAAAAGACCCACGTACGTGTATGATCATCACAGTACTATTCATAATAGCAAAGACATGGAATCAGCCCAGATGTCCATCCATGGTGGATTGGATTTTTTAAAATGTGGTACATATATAATGTGAAATACTATGTAGCCATAAAAATGAGTGAAATAATATCCTTTGCAGCAACACATATGCAACTGGAAGCCATTATCCTAAGCGAATTAACACAGGAACAGAAAACTATATTCTACATGTTCTCATTTATAAGTAGGAGCAAAACATTGGGTTTTCATGGACATAAAGATTGGAACAATAGACACTGGAGACTACTAGAGTCGGGAGGGAAGGAGTGGAGCAAGTGCTGACAAACCATTAGGTACTATGCTCACTACCTGCGTGATGGGATCATTTGTACACCAAACCTCAGCATCACTCAATATACCAAGGTAACAAACCTGCACATGTACCCCCCTGAATCTAAAACAAAAGTTGAAGTTATATATATGTAATAAATTTTGATGAGAAGTAGTAAGAAGCTGGTAGACAAGACTGAAGAAACAGGTGATAGAACATTTATGAATTAAATTCCCTGAAGAGGTGGTAAGAAATGGGATTTGTCTCAGACTGGAGGAAAAATACCTCTTCAACTGAGATTGGAGATAGGAAGGGAGTAGGTTGAACAAGAGTCCAGAAAATTGCAAATAACTGGCATTTAACCTCATTTGGGTTTTGGTGATCTAGACACTGACATCTTCTACCAATGCCACTATTACCACACACACGCACACACACAGAAGCAATACCATGCCATTTTCCTTCTTGCATTTGGATTAGGCAATTGTCTTTCATGCATAGTCTTGACCCAGTCTTTATTCTCAATATCTGGCTGTGGACCTGCCAGTTTGACCCCTAACCCTGCAGAACCCTCCTTGACTCCTTCTCACACCACTTGCTTCCTTTTTCTTTTTCCACCATCAGATAACTTGCAGAGACACATACACGTATGGATGACACAGTTCAACTGAAAACTTAGGGGCTTTTCACAACTTGTTGATTTTATTTTAATCATCACTGTGGAAGATGTAATCTCTACAGTGTTAGTCATTTCTCAGCAGCCATGCCTCTGGAGACGGAAGAACTTTCTGAGAGGTCTGTTCTTCACTCTGCAGTCACGGATACACACTTCACTCGAGGTGGTGGGTTTCTAGGTTTTCTTAGGCTTAGTCTCCTGATTTTGATTTACTTTCTTATTGGGCCTGTAATAATGACCAAATAGTTTTGGCCTTTGGCTGATGTAGGATTGTTTCAAGAGATGGTAGTTCTTAGAGATTTTTCTCTTGGACATCCTTGAAAACTACTGGCTACTTTACTTTTATGATTCTCTCCTGCACCTGGTAGGGAAACAGGGTGTTGTCAGGTCCTCTTCCCATAAGGCAGTGCTTTAGGAGAAGAGAATGTGAAATGTGAGGAAGGGGGTTTACTGAACCTGGTTATGGGCTGAGGAGGGATACGTACCACATAAGGATAAGGTAGGAGTCTTGGTAGTGGTAACATAGTTAAGGGGACAGAGAAAGAACATGGGAGCTTGATCTGACCTTACTACTGTCTCTGGATTTGAGTTCACATGGGATAATTCATCTTCTTTCCTTTGGTGTCTGTGGTTGGTTGTTGCATGTCTGGTATTGGTTGATCCATAGCTGTGTTAGGTAACTCTGGTTTGCCAGTTTCTCTTTGATGTTAAGCAGTAGTATAGCCCAGGCCCCTACCTCTCTATGTGTACTCCCCTACATGTGGGTATTACAATTTGGATTGCAATTCAAGATTAGATTTGGGTAGGGATACAGAACCAGACCATATCAGTATGATATCATGGTATCTTTGAATTTATATGGCAGAAAACATGTGCATTTACCATGAGCTTTCTGGGAAAAGTCAAGATATAATATTTATAGTGAGTGGATATGAATTCAGCCTCTGTATTCAAGACTGCCTGAGTTTGAATCTCTATTTCACCACTTGCTATGTGGCCTCCATTCTCATTCCTAAGGATGCTGATAGCAAAACTACCAGAATCATAAGCTGCTTATGAGGGTTAAATTACCTTATGCGTATGAAGTGCTTGATATTTAGAAACGCTAAATAAATGTTAGACATAATTATTTGAAAATGTTAGATATCATTAGTATTATTAGTAGCATTATTCACATTTAGTGCTCTCCCAAGCACTAAACTCTCCCAAGACTAAACCAGGAAGAAGTTGAACCCTGAATAGACCAATAGCAGGCTCTGAAATTGAGGCAACAATTAATAGCCTACCAACCAAAAAAGTCCAGGACCAGACGGATTCACAGCTGAATTCTACCAGAGGTACAAGGAGGAGCTGGTACCATTCCTTCTGAAACTATTCCTATCAATAGAAAAGAGGAATCCTCCTAACTCATTTTATGAGGCCAACATCATCCTGATACCAAAGCCTGGCAGAGACACAACAAAAAAAGAGAATTTTAGACCAATATCCCTGATGAACATCGATGCAAAAATCCTCAATAAAATACTGGCAAACCGGATTCAGCAGCACATCAAAAGCTTATCCACCCTGATCAAGTGGGCTTCATCCCTGGGATGCAAGGCTGGTTCAACATTCGCAAATCAATAAACGTAATCCAGCATATAAACAGGACCAAAGACAAGAACCACATGATTATCTCAATAGATGCAGAAAGGCTTTTGACAAAATTCAACAGCCCTTCATGCTAAAACGCCCATAAATTCGGTATTGATGGAACGACCTCAAAATAATAAGAGCTATTTATGACAGACCCACAGCTAATATCATACTGAATGGGCAAAACTGAAAAATTCCTTTGAAAACTGGCACAAGACAGGGATGCCTCTCTCACCACCCCTATTCAACATAGTGTTGAAAGTTCTGGCTAGGCAATCAGGCAAGAGAAAGAAATCAAGGGTATTCAGTTAGGAAAAGAAGAAGTCAAATTGTCCCTGTTTGCTGATGACATGATTGTATATTTAGAAAACCCATCGTCTCAGCCCAAAATCTCCTTAAGCTGATAAGCAACTTCAGCAAAGTCTCAGGATACAAAATTAATGTGCAAAATCACAAGCATTCTTATACACCAGTAACAGACAAGCAGAGAGCCAAATCAGGAATGAACTTCCATTCACAATTGCTTCAAAGAGAATAAAATACCTAGGAATCCATCTTACAAGGGATGTAAAGGACCTCTTCAAGGAGAACTACAAACCACTGCTCAGTGAAATCAAAGAGGACACAAACAAATGGAAGAACATACCATGCTCATGGATAGGAAGAATCAATATCGTGAAATGGCCATACTGCCCAAGGTTATTTACAGATTCAATGCCATCCTCATCAAGCTACCAATGAGTTTCTTCACAGAATTGGAAAAACTGCTTTAAAGTTAATATGGAACCAAAAGAGCCCGCATTGCCAAAACAATCCTAAGTCAAAAGGACAAAGCTGAGGCGCCACGCTACCTGACTTCAAACTATACTACAAGGCTACAGTAACCAAAACAGCATGGTACTGGTTCCAAAACAGAGATATAGACCAATGGAACAGAACAGAGGCCTCAGAAATAATACACACATCTACAGCCATCTGATCTTTGACAAACCTGAGAGAAACAAGAAATGGGAAAGGATTCCTATTTAATAAATGGTGCTGGGAAAATTGGCTAGCCATAAGTAGAAAGCTGAAACTGGATCCTTTCCTTACTCCTTATACTAAAATTAATTCAAGATGGATTAGAGACTTAAATGTTAGACCTAATACCATAAAACCCTAGAAGAAAATCTAGGTAGTACCATTCAGGACATAGGCATGGGCAAGGACTTCATGTCTAAAACACCAAAAGCAAGCAAAAGCCAAAATTGACAAATGGGATCTAATTAAACTAAAGAGCTTCTGCACAGCAAAGAAACTACCATCAGAGTGAACAGGCGACCTACAGAATGGGAGAAAATTTTTGCAATCTACTCATCTGACAAAGGGCTAATATCCAGAATCTACAAAGAACTCAAGCAAATATACAAGAAAAACAAACAATCCCATCAAAAAGTGGGAAAGGATATGAACAGACGTTTTAAAAGAAGACATTCATACAGCCAACAGACACATGAAAAATGCTCATCATCACCGCCATCAGAGAAATGCAAATCAAAACCACAATGAGATACCATCTCACACCAGTTAGAATGGCCATCATTAAAAATCAGGAAACAACAGGTGTTGAGAGGATGTGGAGAAATAGGAACACTTTTACACTGTTGGTGGGATTGTAAACTAGTTCAACCATTATGGAAAACAGTATGGCGATTCCTCAAGGATCTAGAACTAGATGTACCATATGACCCAGCCATCCCACTACTGGGTATATACCCAAAGGATTATAAATTATTCTACTACAAAGACACATGCACACGTATGTTTATTGCGCCACTATTCACAATAGCAAAGACTTGAATCAACCCAAATGTCCATCTGTGACAGACTGGATTAAGAAAATGTGGCACATATACACCATAGAATACTATGCAGCCATAAAAAGGATGAGTTTATGCCTTTGTAGGGACATGGATGCAGCTGGAAACCATCATTCTTAGCAAACTATCACAAGAAGAGAAACCAAACACCGCATGTTCTCACTCATAGGTGGGAACTGAACAATGAGATCACTTGGACTCGGAAGGAACATCACACACTGGGGCCTATCATGGGGAGGGAGGGAGGATTGCATTGGGAGTTATACCGATATAAATGATGAATTGATGGGTGCTGACGAGTTGATGGGTGCAGCACACCAACATGGCACAAGTGTACATATGTAACAAACCTGCACGTTATGCACATGTACCCTAGAACTTAAAGTATAAAAAAAAAAAAAAAGTGTATGGCACCTCCCTCTGTTTCTTGGTCTTCCTCTCACCATGCGACAATGTCTGCTCCCTCTTCACCTGCCATAATTGTAAGCTTCCTGAGACCATAACGAGAAGCAAGCTGGCGCCACACTTCTGTACAGCCTTCAGAATTGTGAGTCAATTAAACCTCATTGCTTTATAAGTTACTCAGCTTCAGGTCTTTCTTTCTTTCTTTCTTTATTTCCTTCCTTCCTTCCTTCCTTCCTTCCTTCCTTCCTTCCTTCCTTCCTTCCTTCCTTCCTCCTCCCTCCTCCCTCCCTCCCTCCCTCCCTCTTTCTTTCTTTCTTTCTTTCTTTCTTTCTTTCTTTCTTTCTTTCTTTCTTTCTTTCTTTCTTTCTTTCTTTTCTTCCTTCCTTCTTTCCTTCCTTCCTTCCTTCCTTTCTTCTTTCTTTCCTTCCTTCCTTCCTTCTTCCTTCCTTCTTCCTTCTGTCCTTCTTTCTTTCTTTCTTTGTTTCTTCTTTTTTTTTTTTTTTGACGGAGTCTCGCCTGTCGCCCAGGCTGGAGTGCAGTGGCGCGATCTCGGCTCACTGCAAGCTCTGCCTCCTGGTTTACGCCATTCTCCTGCCTCAGCCTCCCGAGTAGCTGCGACTACAGGCGCCCGCCATCTCACCCGGCTAGTTTTTGTATTTTTAGTAGAGACGGGGTTTCACTGTAGGCCAGGATGGTCTCGATCTCCTGACCTCGTGATCCACCCATCTCTGTCTTTCTTTCTTTCTTTTCTTTCTTTCATCTTTTCTTTCTTTCATCTTTCTTTTCTTTTTGACATGGAGTCTCGCTCTGTCTCCCAGGCCAGAGTGCAGTGGTGCTATCTCGGCTCACTGCAAACTCCGCCTCCCGGATTCAAGCGATTCTCCTGCCTCAGCTTCTTGAGTAGCTGGGACTACAGGCACCGCCACCATGCCTGGCTAATATTTGTATTTTAATAGAGATGGGGTTTCACTATATTGGCCAGAATGGTCTCGATCTCCTGACCTCGTGATCCACCCGCCTTGGCCTCCCAAAGTGCTGGGATTACAGGTGTGAGCCACGGCACCTAGCCTCAGCTTCAGGTTTTTTTTTATAGCAATGAAAGAACAAACTAACACACCAATTCCAAAAGGTTACATACTGAATAATTCCATTTATATAACATTCTGAAAATGACAAAATTATATAGATGGAGAATAGTGGTAACTAGGGATTATGAACTTTAGAGGGAGGTTGGGTGTGGCTATTAAAGGACAACATGAGAGATCCTTGTGTTGATGAAACTCTTCTGTATTCTTATTAGGGTGGTTGTCCCTTGAATCTAGGCATATTATAAAACTGAATATAGCTAAACACACATACAGATGAGCACATGTAAACCTGGTGAAATTTGAATAGATGGAGTGTATTAATGTCAGTTTTTTTCTTTTTTTTTTTTTTTTTTTTTTTTTGAGACAGAGTCTCGCTCTGTTGCCTGGGCTGGAGTGCATTGGCCGGATCTCAGCTCACTGCAACCTCCGCCTCCCGGGTTTCGCCATTCTCCTGCCTCAGCCTCCCGAGTAGCTGGGACTACAGGTGCCCGCCACCTGCCCGGCTAGTTTTTGTATTTTTAGTAGAGACGGGGTTTCACCATGTTAGCCAGGATGGTCTCGATCTCCTGACCCGTGATCCACCCGTCTCGGCCTCCCAAAGTGCTGGGATGACAGGCTTGAGCCACCACGCCGGCCTAATGTCAGTTTTCTTGTTGTGATGTTATACTATACTTTGCAAGATCTTATCACTGGGGAAACTGAGTAAAAGATACAGTGTGGTTTCTCCATAGTATTTCTTACAATGGCATGCTAGCAGATATATTAAAAGGTATTCAACATCATTAATCATAAGAGAAATGCCAATTAAAACCACTCTATCACTTCACACTTGTTAAGATGACTGTTATAAAAATAACAAATGTTGATGAGGGTGTGGGAAAAAGAACCCTAGTACACTGTTGGTGGAAATGTAGATTGGTATAACTATTGTGTAAAACAGTATGGAGGTTACTAAAGAAATTTAAAAGTTGGTCGGCATGGTGGCTCATGCCTGTAATCCCAGCACTTTGGCAGGCTGATGCAGGCATATCACTTGAGGTCAGGAGTTTGAGACCAGCCTAGCCAACACAGTGAAACCCTATCTTTACTAAAATACAAAAAGTAGCCAGGTGTGGTGGCACATGCCTGTAGTCCCAGCTACTTGAAAAGGCTGAGGCAGGAGAATCACTTGAACCTGGGAGGCTGAGGTTGCCGTGAGCCAAGATCACGCCACTGCACTCCAGCCTGGGCAAAGAGTGAGACTCCATCTCAAAAAAACAAAAGTAATATATGACACATCAATCCTTCTTCTGGATAAATACCCAGAGGAGATGAAATCACAGCCTCATAAAGATAGCTGCACTCTCATGTTTATTGTAGCATTATTCAAAATAACCAATATAGAAACAACTTACATGCCCATTAATGGATGAACGGATTTAAAATGTGGTATGTGTGTAATTATATATAGTTATACAGCACTAAATGTTATTCATCCTTAAAAAGGAGATTTTGGCATTTGCCACAACATGGATGAATCTGGAGGACATTGTGCTAAGTTAATAATACCGACAGAAAGAAAAGATTTGATGATTTCATATGGACTATATAGATAAGGGCTCAAACAGACAGAGGTAGAGAATGAAACATTGGGGTGGGAGGGAAATGGGAGATGTAGGCCAAAGGATACAAAATAGCAGATATGTAGGTTGAGCAAGTATAGAAATCTAATGTACAGGGGACTAAAGTTAAGGAAATTGTCTCATGAATTTTTGTTAAATAAATAGATTTTAACTGCTATTGTCACACACTTAAAAAACTGAGAAGACCTGTAATCCCAGCACTTTGGGAGGCCGAGGCAGGCGGATCACAAGGTCAGGAGATCAAGACCATCCTGGCAAACATGGTGAAACCCCATCTCTACTGAAAATACAAAAAAAATTAGCTGGGCATGGTGGCGCCTGTAGTCCCAGCTACTTGGGAGACTGAGGCAGAAGAATGGCGTGAACCCGGGAGGCAGAGGTTGCAGTGAGCTGAGACTGCCGTGCCACTGCACTCCAGCCTGGGTGACAGAGTGAGACTCGGTCTAAAAAAAAAAGGGAACTGAGAAGAGAGATTTGCTAATCTGTTTCACCATAGTAACCATTTTACTTTCTATGTATTCCATTATATGTTGTAAACCTAAAATATACACAATAAAATTTCTTTAAAATAAAGTTAAAAATCCACACACTTCTATATACTAACATTGAACATGTGGAAATCAAAATTAAAACGTCATACTATTTACAGTCACTTGAAAGAAAATGTAATACTGTGTATAAATTAAACAAACACAGACCAGAAGGTGGGTACAAATGTTAAAAATCAACATACTTCTCTAAAAATTACAAAACACAAAATATGGCTAATATATTCATTTACAAGGGAAGAACAGGTTATACATATATAGAAGCATCTTTAAAACAGGGCTGAGTGAAACATTAAGTATTGACAATGGAAATGTAAATTGAAAACAAATGTCCACAAACAATAAGAAACATGTATTAACACTCATACAGAGAAAAGGATATACATCAAATTAATACAATGATTGCCAATGTAGACAAGAGAAATAAAACTGACCATGGCAATAAAGGAGTGAATGAGTCAATGATTAAAAATTCTTCCCTTGAAAAAATATTGGTTTTTTTGAAGGCAATATAATAGAGTTGTTTTGGCATCCAGTGTGGAAGGCTGAGTTATATTCTTTGAGTTAATTCCCAAGACCTCTCCCGCTTATTTACATTCACTCTCCTTTATTTCCATAACCCTGGAGGCATCACACTACCTGACTTCAAATTATACCTACATACAATAAACAAAACAGCATGGTACTGTTACTAAAATAGATATATAAACCAATGGAATAGAGCAGAGGCCTCAGAAATAACGCTACACATCTACAACCATCGGATCTTTGACAAACCTGACACAAACATGCAATGGGGAAAGGATTCCCTATTTAATACATGGTGTTGGGAAAACTGGCTAGCCATATGCAGAAAATTGAAACTGGACCCCTTCCTTACACCTTATACAAAATTAACTCAAGATGGATTAAAGGCTTAAATGTAAGACCTGAAACCATAAAACTTAGAAGAAACCTAGGCAATACCATTCAGGACATAGGCATGGACAAAGACTTCATGTCTAAAGCACCAAAAGCAATGGCAACAAAGCCAAAGTTTACAAATGGGATCTAATTAAACTAAAGAACTTGCACAGCAAAATAAACTATAATCAGAGTGAACAGGCAACCTACAGAATTGGAGAACATTTTTGCAATCTATCCATCTGACAAAGGGCTAATGTCCAGAATCTACAAAGCACTTAAACAAATTTACAAGAAAAAACAACCCCATCAAAAGTGGACAAAGGATATGAACAGACAGTTCTTGAAAGAAGACATTTATGCAGCCAACAAACATGAAAAAATCTCATCATCACTGGTCATTAGAGAATGCAAATCAAACCACAATGAGATACCATCTCACACCATTTAGAATGGCGATCATTAAAAGCCAGGAAACAACAGATGCTGGAGAGGATGTGAAGAAATAGGAATGTTTTACCCTGTTGGTGGATTGTAAATTAGTTCAACCATTGTGGAAGACAGTGTGGCAAGTCCTCAAGGATCTAGAAGTAGAAATACCATTTGACTGAGCAACCCATGACTGGGTGTATACCCAAAGGATTATAAATCATTCTACTATAAAGAAACATGCACACGTGGTGTTTATTGTGGCACTATTCAATAGCAAAGACTTGAACCAACCCAAATGTCCATCAATGATAGACTGATAAACATAATATGGCACATATGTACTATGGAATACCATGCAGCCATGAAAAGGGTGAGTTCTGTCCTTTACAGGGACATGAACTAAACTGAAACCATCATTCTCAGCAAACTAACACAAGAACAGAAACCAAACACCTACATGTTCTTACTCATAAGTGGGACTTGAAACAATGAGAACACATGGTTACCGGAGATGAACATCACATGCCAGGGCCTGTCAGTGAGGAGCTAGGTGATAGCATTAGACAAATACTCTAATGTAGATGACGGGTTGATGGGTGCATCAAACCACCATGGCACATGTATACCTGTAACAAAATTGTAGGTTCTGCACATGTACCCCAGAACTTAAAATGTAATAAAAATAAATAAATAAAAAGAAAAGAAAAAGAAATGCTAGTAAGGAAAGTGATAAAGAAAATACCAACTTTTACTTGTATAATTGTATTCGATTTCTTTGTAGACTATGCTTACTTTATTGCCCGGCAGTAGACAATGGCCACTCCCAGTGTCCCACACTTGGTAGGCTTCTGCTCCATCTGGTGTTTTTTAACAAGGAAATGCCCTAGTATTGGGACCATATTCCCAAACACCATTATTTTTATGTGTGTGACATACTGTCTCACTTTACGTAGGGTGGAGGTTTTCGGTCCCTTTGAGGGGCTTCAGTGGCTCACAGCCTTGGTGAGTTACAACCCACACCACTATGGAAGCATGTGGCCTGGAGGTGGTGATTTTGATGTCTTCATTTATGGAAAGAGTGTCACTGTCACCACACACAATACATATCTTTTATATGCTCCTTCATATCTACATGCTCCAAGAAACTCCAAGTCCTTTTCTTTCTATCTTGTGAGATAAAATTTAAGAAGAAAATTTGTTTCCAAGAATCAGTTCTCCCCAGTCCTTATTTACAATGTGGGCTAACTGTCAACATGTGGATCTGTCCACCAACCCTACAGGATCTCATATCCCTCCCTTCTGAAATGCCTACATGTTCCTTCCTCTTCACCACCTTCAGAAAACAGGCAGAGATATACCCAGTCATCAGCCCTCCAACTTGATTTTATTGTAATCATTGCCATCAGTGGTGAGGATTTGACCAATTTGGTTTCTCCATGAGACTAGTCCTCCCCACCCTACTGTGAAGATCCTTCAAATGAATCTAGGTCTTCCTCCTCCTCCTCTTGAATTGATAGATGGTGTCTCTGGATTGCACTCACTTGACTTGAACTTATTTTCTAAACTTTGTAGGGAAACATTATAATGTTGATATTCTGATGTTTTTGTCTTTTTCAAACCTGTTCAGGGGCTAAGTCCTGTTTGCGCCTCCTGCATCTGTTAAGAAAACAGGAGAGGCCAGAAAGACATTATTTTGGGTGAGTAGGATAGAGACTGGACAGCAAGGGTCTTTATGAGAAGGAATGCAGTTTGAAGAAGGGTTTGTGCCAGAGAAGAACAAGGTGGAATCATAGGGTAGGGATCTATGGGGAAGAAGAGGAGTATGGGTAGGGTCTCCTGTTAGTCCAAACTGCACAATTGTAAGCTGTTTGCTATTTTGTGACCTGGTCAAAGTGAACATTACATGGGGGTTCAGGCCATGAGAAACATCCTGCTTAATCCACCTGACCACAGGGTCTATAAAGACTCAACCAAAGAAACATCCCTATCATATCTCTGCTTGGCAAAGTTCTGAAGGAACACCATAAGTGACATCTCCACCGGAAAAGGCCAAACCACCTGATCATAAGAACATCTTATTAATATCCTGCCAGGCAGCATCCCATACTGCCCAGCTCCCTCCCACCCATACCTGTAGGCACCTGGCCTGTAAGTGGCAGTGGACCTGGCAATAAGCTCGTCCACTCCACAGATGTTCGCCATATTCTGTGGTGCTGTTTGAGCGCCTTCTCTGTGTGTCTTTCTTTCACCCCGCCTTCCCTTCAAAACCCAACAATCTACCTCATCATTTTGTTGTTGTTGATTCACAGGGGCCCTCATCTTCTCCCTGTTGTGCTTGAAGTTGGCTGTTCCATGATTGTGTAGGTTGTAGAATGTCTATAGCAGGCTCTTGTAGAGTGCAGACTCCACAGCAACATTGAAGCTTCCCAGTGGTATGTCCCAGAGCTCTTGCCCTCCCTATATACACCTCCCAGGACAAGGCAAAGCCACGCCTCTTTGAGCTTTGTTTGATCATACAGGCATCCCAGCCAATGGCAGTCCTAGGTGGCTTTGCATCACAGCACCATTGCTGCCCACTCCTGGCTTGCAGGGGAGGGAAAGGAGTGTAGAGGAAACCAAATGCTGTTTTTTCAGCATCCCTGAAGATGATGCATCCCAAACGGATCTGCCGCCACTCCTCATTTCTCCATGTTTAATGTTCATGGCTCACATGGAAGCGAGAGGATGGTTCCTTCAAGTCCTTCCCACAGCCATTCCTATTAAGTGATTGAGTCTTTGTCTTCCAGCCCCACCATGACCTAGTATTTTAGATGTCTCACCTCAAACCCTCCAAGCTAGTGTGGCTACATTTAATTATTGGTGGAGATGTGAATTATCCCACTTCCTCCTACAGTTCCTGCATATGCACCATTGAAGACCATTTATTTTTAGGCTACCGCCAGCAGATTTCAACCTATGTTCTTTTATGCACTGTCCATGTAGTTCTTTTAAATTTCTTTCCAATCTGAAATAATGCCCTCAGTCTATCAAAACTTTAGTGAATAAACATTCTTTACTGTATCCTAGTTTTGTTTCAAATCAGGGGTATGTTCATAGTAAACATAGTCTGCCAACATGATTCTACTAGTATGTGGGTGGGGGAAGGAGGGTGCTCATGTGCTGGAATACATTCATGTTCTGAGTGTTTACACGAGGATACTACAATCTAGGACGAACATGTGCAAGACTATAAGCATAGTGAAGCTTTTTACTGAGATTGTGTCCAGCAAAAAAAAATTGCATTCCGATTGGAAAGAAGAAAAGGATCTTGTCAAAGACTACATGAGAGTGTATGGAAGTGTCAATCTAAAAAAAATGCTTCTACTGTAATTGAGGTTAGTAAGATTGGCAGAGTAAGAGATCAACATATAAATCAATTGTATGTTTATATATATGAAGTTATATATTATAAGTTTATATATTAGAAGAGATGGTGTTTCAGCCAATGGTAGTCCTAGGGTGGACTGAAGTTAATTTCAACAACTGAAAGTTGAAACTAAGAACAGTGCAACTTAAAATATCACTAAAAATAGAAAGCCTTAGGAACAAAGATGTAAGTGACTTGTACACTGAAAACTACAAAACATTAAAAGATAAATTAATGATATAAGAAAAATTAAAAATGTATACTTTGATTTTGGGTTATATGATTCAATATTGTAAGATGGCAGTTATTTCCAAATTCATCTGTAGATTCAACTCAATTCTAATCAAAATTTAAAAGGCTTTTTTATAGAAATTTACAAGATAATTACAACATTCATATGGAAATGAAGTGCCTAGAATAGCCAAAAGACAATTGTTGAATCTTAAAAAGCTCTGAATTTTATCATTGTCAATGTTCTACTTTGATAGTGTAATGTGGAGGTACTGAAGAGTATACTATTGGAGAGACTGGTTGAAGGGTACATAAGGCCTCCGTACATATCTTGAAACTTCTTGTGAACTTATAATTGTTTCAAAATAAAAAGCTAAAATGTTTTAAAAGACAGTAAGAGAGAGAGCCAAAGATCGAGAAGGCATGATCCCAGCTTCCTCCCACAGGTTAACACTTGTCTCATTCTGCACAGGAAGTCACAAAACTCAATAAGGGAAAAAAAATTAATGAAACAAAAGAGAAGTAGACCCTGGAATTTTGATCCAGCTTCATCAAGGTCACATATCTTTATTTTATACACCATTAATCATGAAAGGCCAGCAAAATACCCTGCTGGCATCCAGACACAACCAATGTATTGCATTCCCATGACTGTCACTCCTAAACACAAACAAAACCAAAAAGAAGATTGGTATCAAGGTATACAAATTTTTTTAGTGAACCTCAGATGTTGTCTAGAGTTGAACAATTCCATGTATTAAATGCTCACAAGCTAACTTCTAATAATTTTTGTACCCTTGCCTGCAATTAACAGTGAGAATAACACCCTGTCATGTCATGTTATGGAAAACAAACAGAAACCAAAAGGCATATATGCCGTGATCAAATAGAGTAGGTCAGGAACTGATTACAATTGCTGAAAATAACAGCCTAATTACCTACCTTTTAAAATTGTTTCTGAATTTGTTTACCAAAATGTTTTGATGGTATATCACTATCCATGAAAAGTTCAATCCAAATGTTAGAAAACATTTAGCATATTTCATTGAAAGATTACAACTGACTTTATAAAATAATTCCTATTGAAACTATTAGTGATGATGTTACATTTTCCACAAATGAATAATAAAAATTAAAGGTCATCTAGTACAATGAGTTCATTGTATTGAACCTTTTATTTCTGATGTGTTCAGTTTTCCAGAGTATTCTTCTTC
>DAKLCV010002503.1:0-39497 GCA_030247045.1 Colobus guereza | reverse complement strand
AAGGGGGCCGCCGCGAAAGAGAAGCCCTTATCCACCGGGGAGGAGGAAGAAACGGGGTTTTTTTTCTTTTTCCCCAAATGTTGGCTGAGGCGTTTTTGGGAGGGGAAGGGCTTTTTTCCCCTTTCCCAATCTGCCAGTGGGTCCCCCTTCTTCACGTTTAAAGAAAACCCGACTGTTGATAAAAAAAAGGGGTTTCCACCACATTTCCCCAGGCTCCCAAGGAAGCCTGACTGGGAAGCCTCGGGAAAAAAAATAGGGAAGGCAAAAAGGGGTACCTTGGTTAGAAAGGAGAAAGAGAGCGGGGAGAAGGGAGGGCAAATATTAAACAATTGATCTTGTGAGAACTCAACAGATGAGAACAGCACCAAGAAGAGGATGCAGACTTTTCTGAAAACCACCCCCATGACCCAACCATCCCCCAGCCCCAGCTCCAAATGAGGTTTTTAAATTGACATAAATTTGGGGGAACACGATCCAAAAAAGAGGGAAAGCAGGCCAAGGGGATAAGAGAACCTTTGGGGAAAATGGGGCGGTCTTTGGCCCCCGAGGGATTTTTTCCCCTGACTGATACTGAAAAGGAGAAAACCCCCATGCCGAAGGAAAGGAACAGCCTTTTTTTTCCAGCGCAACGGCATCTTTTTTTCTAAGCAAAACAAGCTGCCATCTTGTTTATCAAAGATCAACATCTGCCAGAACCCCTCCATTCCATCTGTGTGTCTATAGAAAGCCCCCCCTTCTTGAGAGGAAAGGATGATGGAAAGAGTTTAAACGCCCAGGTTTGTTGGGGGAGTGATGAACCAACAGAGGATGTGTTACAAAAGGGGGTCCAACAAACCCCCAAGAGCCCCCGGGATCCCAAAAAAAAATTCAGGATGAGCCCAAGAGGGCAAGTTTATTAAGAAAGTAAAGGCCCCGGTGGCTAGCCTGTAATGCCAACACTTTGGGAGGCTGAGAAGGCAGAACGCTTGAGCCCAAAAGTTTGAAACCAGCTCAACAAGACAAAAACCTGTCTCACTAAAATAAAAAAAATTTGCTGTGGTGGCGGGACCGGGTCCCAGCACTGGGAGACCAGGGGAGGACGCTTTAAATTCAACAGGTTGAGGCGTGAACCTGATTGTTAAGGACTCCACCTGGGTGAAGGGGTGACATCTGTCCAGGAAAAAAAAAAAAAAAAAGAAAAAGGAAAAAAAAATGGCTACTTTTAAAAAAGAAAGAAGAGGGTGCTTGACATAAACTTATTTTTTTTGATCATAGAAAAAGGGCATTTAATATAATCAAAACCCATATCTTTCAAATGTAAGATTTTTCGGGGAAAAGGGATTTTCTTAACTGGGGGTTCCCCCCCTTTAGACAATATATGGTAACTTTCGAGTTGCGGCATTTGTAAACTGTCAACTGTGGGAGATTTTTGAGAAGCAAATTTATTAGAATTGGGATAAAAGAGTAGTGGGGGGATGACCGGGGTCACCCCCACCATCTTGGTTTTGGGGGGTTCTCCGCTTTACTGCAACCTTTTTTTCGGAAGGCTTTATGCCCTGTGTCTTCACCTCCATCTCATCCGCTTAGAACCCTCACCTCCAATGCAGCCCAGCAGTTCTCAGCCCATTTTATCCAGCTCCCCCAAGATGGAGTTCCTGGAAAATGCCCAAAAGAGAAGTTGGGGGGGGGTGGCCACCCCTTAACCCCCACTTTGGGAGGCCGAGGGGGGGATAAACTGAGGCGGGGTTTTCCAAAACCCCCCAACGGAAAATCGCCCCTTAAAAACTTACCGGACGGGTTCTTTATGTCCCGCCACCCGGGGGTGAGGCAGGGGAACGCTGAACCCCGAGGTGGAAAGTGAGCCAGATCGCCCAAAGAACTCCAGCCCGGGGGGAGAGTGAAGTCCATCCAAAACAAAAAAACAAAAAAAAAAACCGCCCGAAATACCAGATTTCTATTTCTTTTCTTTGGTTTAAGTACATAAAACCTAAACCACACCCGCTTTTTTTTCCTTGTATTCTGTCTTTTTTTTCTGGGGCCTTAGTCATAAAGCCAATGATGGTGAAGACAAAAATTTTTCTCCCTGCACCCCCCAAATTTTAAAAGGGTTTCAGGCGTTCCAGCTGCCCGTGGGTGTTGAACTTGAATTTGAACTTTTTTAAGTTCTTTGCCTTCAGAATGGTGGAATAGAGACCATCTTCCAGGTGAAGAACCCCCCCAGCAAAAGGTTTAGAAAATACACTGAGGCTTGACGTTTAAAAAGAAGGAAAAAGCTTCCCGATAGGTTTTTGGGAAAGGGGTTTAACCCGGATGTCTTGCATCCGTCCATGCCAATGCAATTCCATCTTGTCTCTTTTTAAAAAAGGTGCCCTGACCCTTTAAAATGGTGAGCTATTTCCCCTGAATCAGAGACTAAACCCCAAGGGCTCAAAGGAGAATCTGCATTTTACGTTGATCTAACAGTTTCAGGTGTCACATCCCAAAATTGACCCTTTGTTGACCCCCAAAAGTTCGGATAAAAAACACTGCCTGAGCAGCTCTGGGAGGTGTGCCCCTCTTTTTTTTTTTCTTTTTAGATGGAATATCGTTTCCCAGGGTGGGGTGGGAGGACTGAACTGCAAATCCGCCTCCCAGGTTCAAGTGATTCTCCGCCCCAGCCTTAGAGTACGGGGTTACAGGCACTCACCACCCCCCAGCTAATTTTTTTATTTTTATAGAGACGGGGCACCATTTTGGCCGGCTGGTCCCAAACTCCTGACCTCAGCTGATCCACCCACCTCAACCTCCCAAAGTTGGGATTACAGGCACGGCCCCCTGCCCGCCTGTCCTTCTTTCTTGCATGTCTCTGGCTGGTACTTATGCTAACATGGACCACTGATACTGTACCACCCAGCTGAAAAGACGACACAGGCTCACAATCAAGTTATTGCCAAATTAATTATTGTTGTAAAATGTTTGTACCACTGAGGACAAGACCAGAAATTTCCAATGAAGGAACTAGGCTACCAAATACTGTTCCTTTGGGCGTGAACCCCAGGAAAATTCCAGTGATTTGGGGGGTCAAAGGCAAAGTGGTCCAATGGCCTGAACTCAGAATCAAAGAGGCCTTTCGCTTTTGATCCCAGTCCATCAATCGAACTCTATGGCCCGTCTTGTTTTCTTATCAGCAGACATGAGCTAATAAGTCCGATATCCATGTATCACAATTGTTTTAAGGGAAATTAAATAGAAAGTTATACTGACAATACAAAATGTTAGGTAAAATTTGCTTTTGTCCATCAATCCAATATTACCTACTCATCCATCCATTCATCCATCTATTCTTCTACCCACCCATCTATCCAGTATCTATCCATCCGTTTGTCCATCCATCTATCCATCCATCCATCCTTCGCCCCTCCATCCATTCATCCATCCATCCACCCACCCACCCACCTACTCATCTATCTCTCTGCCATCCAGCCAGCCAGAATCTGTCCACCCATCTTCCATCCATTTGTTCACCCATCCATTCATCCATCCATCCATCCACCCCCCCACCTACTCATTTTCTCTACCCATCCAGCCAGCAACTGTCCACCCATCTATCCATCCATTTGTTCACCCATTTATCCATCCATCCACCCACCCACCATCTATCTCTACTCCTCCAGCCACCCAGTAACTTCCACCCATCTATCCGTCCAACCATCCATCCACCCACCCATCCACCCACCTTTCATCCATCTATCCATAGATCAATCCATCTATCCCCCTTTCATCCATCCATGTATTCATCTGCCCGCTTATCCATCCATTCCTCCACCCACCCATCCATTCAAATTTGTTCATCTATTCATTCATCTATTCATCCACCTACCCATCCATTCATCCATTTATTCACCTGTCCATGTATCCATCCATTCATCCATCCACCCAACTATCTATCCATCCAATCGCCCACTCATCTTTCCATCCATCTACCCATCATCCTCTCATCCATCCACCCATTTGTCTGCCCATTTATTCATTCATCCAGCCATCTATCTCTTTTATTCATCCTTCCAGCAAGTGACCCAAATTTTCCGCATGAGTTTTGGCTGTCTGTCCATTCATTCATCCATCCACCACTTCCACCTCAGACCCACCGAGATCCACCCATCATCCACTGACCTCAAAAATTTTCATTTGATCGCCGGCAGCCGAATGGTGGAACGCCAGACATTCTTAAGTGTTTTGGGTTGTCCACAAGAACCTCACAGGAGGTCTCTAAGTTGAGTTCAGCCCCTGTAAGAAACACAGAAAAAAAAGGGGAAAAAGAAAGCTGACGAGACCTGACTTTAGCAACAGTGAGATAAAATGTACACCCTGCCCCGAAAAGAAGTTGGGAGAGTGAGTCGGGGGCTGGCAGGGCCATCAGGCATGTCACCAGCCACCTGACACCTTTGCTCAACGGGGTTCGCCATGCTTAGGAATACAACTCTGGCTGGGCGGGCCTGCCCTGTAATCCCAGGACTTGGGAGGCTGAGGTGTGTGGGATCATGAGGTCAGGAGTTCAGACCAGCCGGGCCCAACGGTGAAACCCTTTTGTCTCTACTAAAATAAAAATTAGCCAGGCATGGTGGACGCCTGTAATCCCAGCTACCAGGAGGCTGAGAAGGGGAGAACTTTAACCGGAGGCGGAGGTTGCAGTGAGCCAAGACGGTGCCGCTCATAACCACTACAGAGCAAGAACCTCTCAAAACAAACAAACAAACAAAAAAACACACACAACTTCTATCCTAGAGACTTCCGCTCCAAACTGGCTGGGACTTCAGCCATCACGTCATTATCCCAAGTAGGTTCAGGGCGAAGCAAAAACAAAAGAAAAAAAAAGAAAAGTGATCCCCCAGGGGTGGAGTGCATCGTTCCTGCTGCATTCCTCAAACCCCTGAGGTGGGCCCTGCGACGGGGGCCCGGCCCTCTGGCCTTGCCTGTGTCAGATCCAGGGGACAGACGGTCGGGGAAAGACGGCGCCCTCGCAGGCCTGGACAGCACAAGACCAGTGTTACTGAAGGCCCCTGATCACTGCGGGATCGCCAAGAACCAGGACTCAGCCAGGCCACCCAGATAGGGGTCTATCCCAACCCCAAACCACGGCCACGAGTCCCACTCCCAATCCTGTCTCGGGAGCTGGCCGAACGTCCTTGGTCCCCAGAGGGGGTACCCGCAGTGTGTCCCAAAGCCCCTCACCCCGGCCATCCTCGCCACTGAGCACCTCAGGCTCGGACGCTCCAGAAAGGACCGGGGGCTGTGGCTGGCGTCAGGCCTACGCCTTCTGAGCAGGGAAGGATCGCCTGAGCGCCCAAGGAGCAGCGGGAAGGGGCCGCATGCGGAGCAGAGAAGCAGGAAGAGTTTCTTTTCCTCCCTGTCGGGTTTCCTGGAGGGTGCCTGTGGGAACAGAGAGGGGACAGAAAGGGGAGGGAGGGGCCCCACGCCTCCAAGAAGGGCGGTTTCTCTTGGCTCCAGGTAGGATCCCTGGGCGTGCACTGAAGGGGCCGTAGAGGAGGGCCCCGCACTTTCCCTGGGTACTTTGCCTAGTTGGTGGTCCTGCGTCCTGGCGAGGGCTGTGGGGGGGCACCACTTTTTCCTGAGAAGGCGGGGGCGTCCGTGCCCTCCGCCCCGCCTGGGTCACCTCCCCGCCCCCTCCGGCTTCCGTTCCCCGCCCTTCCTGACGTGCAGGCTGGGTGCCAGGCGCACCCCGGCTGAGCTTGCGGGGCGGCTTCACCACCCAACCTCCGGAGTCCCCGGGCCCCGGGGCCCCACCCGGCCCGTGGGAGGCCCGTCCCGCAGCCTTCGCCTGCGCGCGCTCCTTCCGAGGAGGTTCCTGCCCCCTTTGGGGCGCCCCTGGCGCGCTGGGCTGCGCTGGCGCGCTGCCCTCGGCCTGCCCCGCCCTTCGTGGCCGCCCCTGGTGAGCGAGCGGCGATCCCGGTCGGGGACGCGGGGGGGCGCGGGTCGGGCCTGAAACCGCTTGGGGATGTGGGTTGGAGGTGGCCCCGGGATACCCGGTCCCTTTTCCCCCCGGCGGCGCGCAGACCACGGGGCCCAGGTCCGGAGGAGGCCCACTTTCTCCCCAACGAACGCCTTCCTGGGCGGGTGGCAGCCGTTTCAGAGGAAAGGTCAGGTTTCTTTTGTAAACCAAAAAAGTACCGGGGACAAGTCTCAACATTTGAGTTGTTTTGCTAAGGTCAGGGAGCCCGGGACAGATCTATCCCTTTTTCCAAAGGTGATACTGAGGGCTTAGGTATTTAAAGGGGGAAAGACTGGGGGGGAAAAGAAGAGGAAGGTTTATTTACCCAATTCACCTGTTGCAAAAGAAAAGGAGCAGGTAGAATAGCAATTAGTTTTTGTTTTTACGCCACAAATTGGCACTTCATTCAGATAAGGTCAACAGAGAGTTGTTGATTTTTTCTCGCATCCATCTGTTTGGGGAAAAGAAGGAAAGACAGCTTTTGAATTCAGCTTCCAGCTTTATTATTATTATTATTATTATTATTATTTTTAAGAGTGAATGGTCCAATTTTTAATTTTCTTCTGCCAGATATATTGAACTCCTTTGGGATGTTATTTGTTTCTCTGTGCTTTGGGAAACCCCTTTTTTATCCTTGATTTGGGAGTTGTATTGTTGAAGACTTAAGACCCTTTCTTGAGTTAAGCCCGTTTGTTCTATAACATTCTTGACTTGGATATTTGTATCTTCTAGGTTTGGAGTTTCAATGACTTTGAAGACACTTACCCATGTGTTTCTGATCTTTCCCGAGGCCAAAAACTCTTAGATTTGTCCTTAAACCCTTTCGATTCTTTCATGCTTTCACCCCGGTTTTTTATTGTCACTGCTTTCTACCTGGTTTTCTTTAGTCTTTTTACGTATATTTCAAATAGCCTGTCTTCAAGCTTTATTTATTCATCTCTGCTTGATTGATTTCATAACAGAGTTTGAGAGATTCTGTGTGATACTTGATTTTTCAGCTCCAGAATTTCTGCTTGATTCATTTTAATTATTTGAAACTTGTTAACCCATCTGATAGAACTCTGAATTCTTCGTGTTACACTGAATTTCTTGAGTTTTATCAACCCACCTATTTTTTTTTTTGAGCATGCTTTACATTTGTTGCCATGCTGACTGTAATAGGTTTATCCCCGGGCCCCGCAGTCTGAGCTCCCGGTCTCAAGCAATCTGGCCTCAGCCTCCCAAATTGGGATTATAGGCATGCACCACACGCCTTTGTAATTTTTTATTTTCAGTGGAGATGGGTTTCACCATGTTGGTCAGGTGGTCTTGAACTCCTGACTTCAGATGATCCAGCTGTCTTGGCCTCCCAAAGTGCTGGAATGACAGGCATGACTCAGTTATTCTGAATTTCTGTCTGAAAGGTCATCATCTGTTTCTCTAGAATTGGTCCCGGGGTTATTTACTCATTTGGTGAGGTTATGTTTTCCTAGATGTTGTTGATAGCAGTAGATATTCTTCAGTGTCTGGTCATTAAGAGTTAGGTATTTATTGTAGTCTTCACTGTCTGGGCTTGTTTGTAAATCAGTCCTTTGAGAATATTTTCCAGCTATTTGCAAATACTTGGGGTTTTGTTTAAACTGCATCTGTTAGGGGTCCCCCATGCCAGTAATGCTGCTGCTCTGCATACTCTGGAGGTACCACCTTGATGGTTTCAGAAAAGATCCAGGAGAAGTCTCGCGTTGAGGCAGAGACTCCTGTTCTCTTCCCTACTTTCTCCCCACACAAACTGTGTGTCTCTCTCCATGTTCTGAGCCACCTAAAGCTGGGGGTGGAGTGACACAGACACTCTGTATCCACCAACACTATGACTGTGCTGGGTCAGACCTGAGCTAGCACAGAGACTGCGCCTGCCAAAGTCCTGTATAATTCACTCCTGGCTACCTATTTTCTAAAAGCCCTGAGGCTCTATATTCAGCAGGTGGCAAAGCTAGCCAGGCCTGTGACCTTCCTTTCAGGGTGAGTTCCCCAGGTGGGTTCAGAGGTGTCATCCAGGAGTCAGGATTAGAGTTAAACACCTGTGCACTATTGTATTGCAGCTGAGCTGGCACCAAACCACTAAGAAGCAGTTCTTCCCACACGTCCCTCTTTCCAAAGGCAGGGCAGCCCTACCTCCAGCCACCCCTACTACAGGTCAGTGGAGAGTACGCAACACACCACTGATGCTCCGTAAGTCCCCAGGGTTCTGAGTCAGCTGGTGATGAATGCCAGGCCTGGACTCACCCTTCAGGCAGTGGGCACCTGCTTGGTCACGGGCAGGTCCAGAATTGCTGTCAAACGGTCAAGTCCTGGAACCCGGACCCCAGTAGCCCACTTGTACATTTGTTGCCCTCTTACCATGCCGGTATGAAACTAGTGTGACTCAGAGGTTCTCCCAAGGTCCTCAGTAGTACCTGCACGCTGCTGTTTATTCAAGAACCAAGGGCTATTCAGTTGGCCAGTGATGGTTGCTGCAGGGCTTGGTCATTTTTCAAGGCAAGTTTCTTTCTGGCCCAGGGTGTGTCTAGAAATGTTGTTTAGGAACCAGTGCTCGCTTAGGGCTTCACAACCCTGACCAGTGCCCTCTGTGCGGTTGAACTGGTATTCAAGAGACAAGACAAAAAATGATCCTTTATTCCATCTCCTGTCCTCAAGCCGAAGGAAGGACTCTTTCATGGAGCTAGCTGTGCGGTCTGGGGCTGGAGCAGGGCGATGCCAGCACTCCCTTGGCTGCCCCAGCTGGTATCTCCGTAGGTCATGTGCACCTCCACAGCCCGCTGATTACTGGATGGGAAATTTCCTGCTAGAGGTGGTTTAAATGCCTTCCCAGGTGGGAGTCAGCTAAGTTTGGATCTGGTTTTGCTTTCTCCCTGTAAGAGACAGCGCTTGAGTTCAGTGTCCACAACTGCTGTGCCTTGCCTTCCAGCTTCCAGAGACGCTTCTACAGCACGCCTGCCACTGCCTAGGCTAGGGTGGGCCAGCGATTTCAGACTGTTTCTGACCTCTTCAGCCCTTTTTTCAGTGATGCAACCAGGTACTATGACAGTTCCTCTGATTTGGGTTCGCAAGGAGGTGTTTCGTCGTGTGGATAGTTGTTAAATTGGTGTCCTTGTGAGGGGGCTGATCTGTGCAGCCTTCATTCTGCTTTTGCTGCACCTCTCCACCTTAGTTTTTTTTTCCTCTGCATGCCTAGGCTAAAGAGTGTTACCCTTCTTACCATCCTAATATGAAAAGTATTTAATGTCTCGTGCTGGATGGAAATATATTGGTTTTCAATGAGAAATACTTCAATTGTACTATCAAAGAGTAAGAAAAGCATTTGATTTTGTTTTACCTCTATAGTCCAACACTTGAAAGAATATTCTTTATTCCAAGATGGCATTTGGGGTATTTTTTCTGGAAATCAGTGCTAGGTATTTAGGATTGGTTGGAGAAAAGAAAACGGGTTTTTGTCATTGATATTTAGTATGTTTTATTTTTCATGTTATCAATGACAATGTTATGACTTAGTAAACAACAATTACAAATAACAAAAATTGAATTGCTCCTCATTTTGATTTATCTCCCATGTATCCTGAGAAGACCTTCTTTTTACCTAATTGTCTCTCCAACATCCCCTGAACTCTCAACGGTGGGTATATGAAGGTCAATTCAAAGACAAAAAAACCCTTCCACAGGTGCCCTCCATGCTGAATGCCTGGGGTCTCTTTCCCATAACCGATGGTACCCACCAAGCAGTTTCTTTTCACTATAAATATTATACTGTTTGACATTTTAAAAGCATTGTAATCAAAATCTATAGTCTTAATTAAACGATGAATTTGGAAATTATAAGCAAAATGGAAGTGTTATAAAGCTGATAATAGACATATCTCCTAAAAATGATCTCACTACATCAAACCTAACCCTTCTCACCACCTTTAGTCTCATTCCATGGAAAAAACTCCTTTTACTTAGAGTGTTTTACTTTCCTTTCCCAAGTCATGGCAATTTGAATATTCAACTTTGCAGATATCAACACATTTCTAAAGCATACTTATCTTGATTAAAGACTGTTTAGTATTTAAAAAAGTAAATAAATATTTAAGATGCATTGAAAATTTTGTTTTAGAAATTTTTTCAATCACTTCCCTTATAAGCAATGCTTTCCTGTTTATTTACTCCTACATCTACTATCTTTTTTGTATTGTGCTTTATTTTATAGAAATTACTCTTTTTAAAGACATATTTCTAACCTTGAAAATATAAATGGAAAGGGATCGGGAATACCTTTGATATGTACATTCAGCAGAACAATGTGCCAGGTACAGTTGCATGAACATATACACATCTCCACTTTCTGTTAGATACAATTTTAAGCAGAAATTTTTTTTGGAATCAGTTATCCCCAGGACTTATGTACAATGTCTGGCTAACTGTCAACCTGTGGGTCTGCCCACCAACCCTCAGTACTCATATCCCCCCTTCAAATGCTCTCTTCCCTTCCTTCCCTCCTCCCACCATCAGAAAACAGGCAGAGATATACACAGCCATCAACTTCTCAAACTTGGTTTTATTGTAATCACTGCTCTGGTCCTGAGGATTTGTCCAATTGGTTTCCATGTTTGACTAGTCCTCCTCACCCTGGGAGACCCCCAGATACGCCTGGGTCTTCCCCCTCCATTGAATATCTTTCACCTGATTCAGGTCTGCCCTCCTGGAGTGATGCCTCAGCTCTGTGTGGACCTTCGCCTCCTGTTGGACAGTACTGGAGTTCTCTGGGACTGGTTTGTAGTTGATATAACTTTATTATCTTAATCTTCTCAGAAGGCCCTGGCGTCTTCTAACCTTCTCCGATATGAATATTGGTTGATATTCTGATGTTTCATCTTTTCAAACTCGGGTTCAGGGCAGAGTCCCTGTTTGTTCCTCCTCATATGTTAAGAAAACAGGGAGAGGCCAGAAAGACATTATTTTGGGTGAAGGATAGAGACTGATAGCAAGGGGCTTTGTGAGAAGGAATGCGGTTGAGGAAGGGTTTGTGCCAGAGAAGAACAAGGTGGAATACAGGATAGGGATCTATGGGGAAGAAGAAAGGAGATGGTAGGGTCGCCTTGTTAGACCAAACGGTGCCGCTTCTAAGCTCCTGCTATTTTGCAGACTTTGGTCAAAGTGAAACATTCCATGGGGTTCGGGTCGAGAAAAATCTTTGCCCAATCATCGTAACTCAAGGTGGACAAAGGCCCAACTAAAGAAACTTTCCTATCGTATCTTGCTGGGCAAAGTTCCAAGAAACACCACGATGACATCCCACTGGAAAAAGGGCCAAACAGCCTGATCATAAACCATCTTATCAATATCCTGCCAGGCAGGAAGCCATACTGCCCAGGCCCCTCCCACCCATAGCTACAAGCACCCCAGCCGGTAAGCAGCGTGGCTCTGGCATTAAGCGGCCCCCACTCCACAGGTGTCTGCCGCATTCCTGTGTTGCTGTTCAGCCACCCTCCTCAGTGTGTCTTTCTTTCACCTGCCCTTCAAACCTAACAATCTTACCTCCATTGTTTTGTTGATTCACGGGCGCTTTCTCTCCTCGCTGGTGCTTGAAATCGACTGTCCCATATCGCTTTGAATGTCTCTAGTAGGCTCTTGTAGAGTCTATGGGAAGCTTCCTAGGAGATGTCCCAGAGCTCTTGCCCTCCCTATATATACCCTCCTGGTGACAAGGCAAAGCCACGCCCTTGAGCTTTGTTTGATCATACAGGCAGCATCCCAGCCAATGGCAGTCCTAGGGTGGCTTTGACATCACAGCACACTGCAGCCCCTCCTGGGCTTATGGGAGGGAAAGGGTGTAGAGGAAACCAAATGCTGTTGTTTTTGTATGTTGATAGTTGTTAAATTAGTGTCTTTGAGGGGAGATAATTGGTGGAGCTCTTTATTCTGTCATGTTGCTCCAGTTTATGTCTGTTGATGTCCTTTGAGATGTCCTTAGCGCCTCTGAGACAATTATAAAAAATTAATGCATCCTGCTAGGAAGACATATGCCAGCAATGTATGTCCATTTAGTGTCATCAATCTTTCCAAGTAACTTTATCTTCTCCTGGAGCCTTGGTATAGTGGGATAGGATATGTTGATGAGCAACAAAACATTTTCAAATGGAACCATACTCTCAACATCTTCATGGCAATGGTAATATTCATATGTCTTTAAACATTAACATCAGTAGATTAGGTGATGGTTAAGTAACTAAGGCCTATAGGCCAGATGTGGCCAGTGATCTATTTCTGTGAATAAAGATACTGGGTATCGTAGCTACACCCATTAATTTGCTTATTGCCTGTTGCTGCCAGTTGAGTGGTTGTGACAAACTGTATGTCCCACAAAGCCTAAAGTATTTGCTTTACAGAAAATGTTTGCAGAACCATGGATTAGATAAATATACAATACGAATAATTATCTAAAAAAGAGGAAACTATGAAAATATTCTAAGGCAAAGGAAATGCAGATTATAACTGATGGCCTTGTGTTTCTTAAGACATATGCTGCCATCGGCAAAAATACTTTTTTTTTCCAATCAGAGAGTGCTTCACTTGTTTATCACAAGAGGCCTACACACAGCAACAGCAAATGTTTTGTATAGTACTTTACCATTAACACAATGTGTCATCCACATTTTAGCTTATCCTTCTCACCAACTAGTCTCAGAATTCTTATGTGACATTTTACAAATTAACAAACTAAGATTCAGGATTTTAATCAAGTCATACAGTGTTAGGTCTTCTGTAAATCTTACAGTCATGTTGTTTCACGTGCTTTCACCAAACTCTGTGGGTTGGCATGTTGGGAAGTAAAATAAACTGCTTTCTGTAATTTGTAGATATTGATGAGTCTAAATTTGTTATTAAAGTAGAAAAAAATTTATTTATTTTGACAGTAACACGTATGTAACAATGATTGAAGATGGAATAAACATCGGTAATGTCTTTTGGTACTCATAATCTTCAATGGGTTGAGATCAAGCAGGTGCAAAAGAAAACAAAGATAACATAAATTTTAAAAGGAATGAGAAGCGAAGTCTGGGATTTATAAATAAAAGACCACACCCACTGTTCTTTGCAGGATTCTGTTTACTAGTATAATTTATGCTCTATGATCCAAATGCTGGACTACTAAGTCTTTATCTCCTATAACTCACCCTCATAAACACTGCTGATAAAATTTTGTCTGAGGCTATCAATTTCTTTCGGCCTACTTATTTATTTTGCCTGCTAAAATGCATAGTAAACAAGAAAACCTTTTCTACTAAAAATTTGTGCCATTTTGTCTCTGCCAGATGAATTTCATTTACTTTCTTGGCTTTGTGCCAAATTCTAATGGCATTTGACACATGATCACCGCCCTTAAACTTAGAGACATAAACCAATGCGCCTGTATGTTTATTGCTACTTTCACCTTCAATGTCCTGTCTACCACAGTACATAAGTTATAAGGTGTATTTCAGGAGGATCTTTTAGGTATCATGTAATATTTTCCCTTTAATGGTCCATAAATTTGACTACCATTTGCCTTGCTTTTGGCTTTTATAAAACAGTGTTCTCATTTTCAAAAAAATTGTAAATAATTTAAAATGGTTAATAATTTCAAAATTGTTTCAACTTATAACTTTTTTTTCCTGTATGGCCCAAGATATTTGTGTCGATTTTACGACTTTTACTACTTATAGTTCTAGTGCCTTAACCTCTATTAACAGTTTTTTGGAACATTTACTAAGGGTAAGGCTTTCTACTAAGCTCTATGCGAAACTAATATCTATCAAACAGCTAGAACATGTAGATAAATATCTGAGGCAAATATCAAAGGTACATGCTTAAACTACTAACAAAATCTTTTAAAGTAAGATATTGTCTAAAGTATCTTCATACCACACTCTATGTTCTGCTTCGTTTTCTTAATGGATATTGATGTTTAATGTTCTTGATAGAAAATATAGTAGTAAGTTCTGAAAAAAAAAGTCATCCAAACTTGTTATTTACTCAGCAAAGATAGAAATATGAGCTTTTTAGCACAGCTTGGCATTTCCTTAGTCCAAAATTGTGCCTATGAGGAAAACTATTTATGTAGTTGAGTTCAAAGAGAATATATAATTTTATACTCTTGATTATTTTTAATAGCTTAAAATTAGTATTTCCTCATGCAATTATAAAATCATTGTGAATCATCTTTTTTTTTTTTTTTTTTTTTTTTTGAGATGGAGTTTTGCTCTTGTTGCCCAGACTGGAGACAATGGCATGATCTCACTCATTGCAACCTCTGCCTCCTGGGTTCAAGTGATTCTCCTTCCTCAGCCTCCCAAGTAGCTGGGATTACAGGTGCCCACCACCATGCCAGGCTAATGTTTTTGTATTTGTAGTAGAGACGGGTTTCACCATGTTGGCCAGGCTGGTCTCAACTCCTGGCCTCAAGTGATCCGCCCACCTTGGCCTCCCAGAGTGCTGGATTACAGGCATGGGCCACTGTGCCTGGCCTGAATCATCTTTTAATCACTGCCTGAAATTTCATTGTTAAAGAGAATGCCATACTTCTATTTTTTCAGCTGCTAATGAAGTAAATTGACAAAATTATATGTGTTTATGGTGTAAACATGATGTATTCTATATATGTATATATATCAATACTGTAAAACATTGTGTGTGTGTATTTGTGTGTGTGTATATATATATATATTATATATAGTGAAATACCATTATCAGGCTAACTAACATATCCACAACTTTACATAGTTACCGTTTATTTTGGTGTTGAGAAAATTTAAGGTATACTGTCTTAGCAAATTCCAAGTCTACAACGTTGTGTTTTTTTAAATTATACTTTAAGTTCTAGAGTACATGTGCACAACGTGCAGGTTTGTTACATATGTATACATGTGCCATGTTGGTGTGCTGTACCCATCAACTCATCAGCACCCATCAACTCATCATTTACATCAGGTATAACTCCCAATGCAACCCCTCCCCCCTCCCCATGATATTATTATTATTAATTTTGGCAGAGTGAACTGGGGTTCCAAGTTTTAATTTTCCTTCTGTAGTTTTCAGAATCGCAAGCTCTTAAATTTAGAGGGAGCTGGGAAGAGGTGACGCTCTTAGGGATCTCTGCCCTTCATGAGCCCTCACCCCACTCCTGTTATCTCCCCACCGCCCCCAGGAATCAGGGACCTGGGTCTTGTTAGGGCAATTGGGAGGTCTCCCTGAGCGGCCTCCGAGCACCCTGCATCCCGGCCTAATTTGAATTGCTGGGAGCCTGAGACCCAGGGTAGGGAGGGGAAGGAAAGTAGAAAAATTGTCATTCCTGAAAACGCTCAAAAATATTTATGGGCCGGGCGCGGTGGCTCACGCCGTAATTCCAGCACTTTGGGAGGCCAAGGCGGCGGATCACTTGAGGTCAGGACTGAGACCAGCCTGGTTAACGTGGTGAAACCCATCTCTACTAAAATACAAAATTAGCTGGGTGATGGTGACATCTGTAATCCCAGCGACTCGGAGGCTGAGGCACAGAATCGCTTCAACCCACGAGGAGAGGCTGCAGTGAGCCGAGATGGGGCCACTGCACTACAGCCTGGTCGCCAGAGTGACACTCTGTCTCAAAACAAACAAACAAACAAAAATTAGCAGATACAGGCTCCAGGAATTTGCGATGCGCCTGTGTGACAGGTCCCGTGAAAAGCGTACACTGGGGTAGAAATGTGCCGCACCAGATTGTCGGTGTACCAGAGGAGAATTCGAAACAGAAAAATACCAGGAAGGAAGGATCCTTCATCCCTAACTGTTACCTTAACAGTGTTTTTCTTATTTTTATTTTGTAGGTACATAGTTGGTGATATATTTATGAGTCTATGAGATATTTTGATACAGGCTTGCAATAAGCAATAATCACATCATGGAGAATGCAGTATTCATCCCTCACGCTGCTTATCCTTTGCCTAGCTTAGCAATTCAATTATACTTTAACAACATTTTTCTATCCCCAACCTTTTAAAATAAAACAGAACCTGCTGGCTGTCCCATGTTATAAATTCCTTTCCACTCACTGGTGCATTTTGGTCCTTAATATAGTCAGGTTTTTTTTTTTTTTGAGACAGAGTCTAGCTCTGTCGCTAGGCACGAGTGCAGTGGTGCAATCTCAGCTCACTGCAACCTCCTTCTCCCAGGTTCAAGCAATACTCCTGCCTCAGCCTCCCGAGTAGCTGGGATTACAAGCACCCACCACCATGCCTGGCTAATTTTTGTGTTTTTAGTAGAGACAGGGTTTCACCATATTGGGCAGACTGGTCTAGAAGTCCTGACCTCCGATGATCCCACCGCCGGCCTCGCAGTGTTGGGATTACAGGTGTGAGCCACCACCAGCCTGGTCAGGCTTTATAGACCTGTTATGGGGCAGTGTCGGTCTGACTGGCCTTCACTTAGGGTCCAGCTCACGGGCTTACGGGTGTGTGGAGAAGAGAGATCAGAAGAAATAAAGACATAAAGACAAAGACAAAAGATAAAGAGAAAACAGCTGGGCCTGGGGAACCACTGCCACCAAGACACCGAGGTCGTAGTGGTAGCGCCCTGAATGGTTGGGCGCTGATATTTATTGTATACAAGACAAGGGGCAGGGTAAGGAGGGTGAGTCATCCAAGGATTGAGAAGGTCAAGTAAGTCACGTGATCATGGGACAGGTGGCCCTTCCCTCAGGTAGCCAAGCAGAGAGGAAGGCAGAACGCCAACGCTTTTATGCACTTTTCATAAAGATCAAAGACTTTAAGACTGTCACTATTTTTTCTACCGCTATCTTCTAAGAACTTTAAAGAGGAACCAGGAGTACGGGAGGAACGTGAAAGTGGACAAGGAGCGTGACCGTGAAGCAGAGCACCACAGGAGGGGGTTTAGGCCGATGACTGCGGGCAGGCCTGGTGTATCCAGCCTTCCACAAGAAGCTGGTGGAGCAGAGCGTCCTGACTCCTAAAGGAAAGGAGACCTTTCGTGGTCTGCTAAATGGGTGCCTTCCTAGGCACTGGCATTACTGCTTGACCGAGGAACCCTCAGTCCCTTACGCTGGTGTGACAGAGGGCTCACCTCTGCCTTCTAGGTTACTTGTCACAATGTCCCTTCAGCACCTGACCCATACCTGCCGGGTTATTCCTTGGTCATATGAGTAATGCAACAAAGAGTAATATTAGAAGCTAATGATTAGTAATGTTTATACTAGTGAGTGATAATGTCCGTATCATCTCTGTATCTAATTTATATTACAACTATTCCTATTCTAACTATTTTCTTATTACACTGAAACAGTTTGTACCTTCAGTTTCTTGTCTTGGCACCTGGGAACCTCTGCCCACACTTACAGGGCTAAATATATTTAGGACTAAAAGCCCTGCACACCAGCTGTGGGAAGACAGAGGAGGCCGGGTTTGCTCAGCAAAATTTCTTCTTAATAGTATGTAACCAGCCTAGAGCATCTCTAGGAGTCCGCCCTGTGTTTAAGGAGGAATTGCTAATGGCTTTTCCACATTTTAAAAATGTGTCCTGGTATCCTAGAAATTGAAGCTAATTGGTAGAGGTTAGAGACAGTGAGGCCTGCTCCACAGGGGACGTAGGAGCTGGCAGCCTGCAGGGGAGGTTCCAACAGACCTTCATGTTTTTCCGCTTTATTTTTTTATTTATTTAATTTATTTATTTTGAGACAGAGTCTTGCTCGCTGTTCAGACTGGAGCACAGTGGTGCAATCTGGGCTCACTGCACCTCCCACCTCCTGGGTTCAAGGGATTCTCCTGCCTCAGCCTCCCAAGTAGCTGAGATTACAGGCGCCCACCACCACGCCCGGCCAATTTTTGTGTTTTTAGTAGAGACGGGTTTCACCATGTTGGCCAGGCTGGTCTTGAACTGCTGACCTCCATCCACCTGCCTTGGCCTCCCAGATTTTTTAAATTAATTTTTTATTTCATAGGTTATTGGGGAACACATGGTGTGGTTACATGAGGAAGGTCTTTGGTGATGATTCGTAGCATTTTGGTGCACGCTAAGCATCCGAGCAGTATACACGGCACACTGTTCATAGTCTTTATTCCTCACCTCCTTCCCACCCTTTCCCGTGATTCCCTAAAGTCCATTGTGTCATTCGTGTGCCTTTGCTTCCTCATAGCTTAGCTCCCACATGTGAGTGAGAACACACGATGTTTGGTTTTTCATTCCTGACTGACTTCACGAGCATAATAGACTCCAATCCCATCTGGGTGCAAAGTGCCATTCCTTTCATGGCTGAGTAGTATTCTTCGATATAACATGCTACAGTTTCTTTATCCACTTGTTGATTGCTGAGCATTCGTGGGTTCCACATTTTGCAATTGCAAATTCTGCTGCTTTTAAAATGTGTGTGCAGGTTTTTTCATAGGATGACTTCTTTTCCACTATGGAAAACAGTGTGGAAGTTCCTTAAAGAACTGAGAGTACAACTACCTTTGACCCAGCAATCCCGCTACTGTATTTTCTTTTCTTCAGAATCGTCCTCCTTCTTCCTGGTAGGCTACCACCATAGACATGATGGCTCTGTAGGGTTTTATCGGCTGCATTTGTTCCCAAGCTCACCTGCAGAAAGGGTTTTTCTCTTGTCTCTCTGCGTAATCTATTCTTCATCCTTCATGCATTCCTTCCTTCCTTTGCACCTACTGTGTGCTTGGGGTCAGGAAAATATATCCAAGGGAGTTCTGGTGGCCAAGAATTCTTCTCCTGGAGAAGAAAGGCATGTAACAGGCAGACAGGAGACAGGGCGACAGGGACCACCATACTTTGCATCAATAACAATGATTTGCAGGAGCTGCTGGTTTCCATGTAGCCCCGAGCTCTGCTCATGGAAGCTCTCCTATTCGCCTCCCAGTTGAAAAGTGCCTCATCTCTAGCTGGATTTGAAAAGCTTGAAACTAGATGGCCCCTCTGACATCATGGTAAATTGTCACATCAGCTGGAGGCATATCTGGGTTAAAGCTCACCGGACAACCTCTAGCCTATATGTGATGACAGTCATCTGTCTCCACCTCTAGGGTCTCCCAAAAGTTGTTGGGAGTGGGAGGAGAGGATGGGGATGAGGAATAGCAGGAGGGACTTGGGTGCAGGGAGAGGGAATTCTCGCCTGGCACTGGTGGCACAATTGATTTATACATTTTGTCTCTCTCTCTCTCATGCTCTCTCTCTCTGCCTCTTCTCCTCTCCTCTTTCTCTCTCCTCCTCTTCCTCTCTCCTCTCCTCTCCCTCTCTTTCTCTCCCTCTCTCCTCTCTCTCCTCCCCTCCTCCTCTCTCTCCTCTCTCTGTCTCCCTCTCTCCTCCTCTCTCCCCTCCCTCTCCTCTCTCTTCCTCTCCTCTCTCTGTCTCTCCCTCTCCCTCTCCCTCCCTCTCTTCCCTCTCTCTCCCTCCTCTCTCCCTCTCTCCCTTCCTCTCTCTCCTCCCCCTCTCCCTCCTCTCTCCCCTCTCTCCTCCTCCTCTCCCCTTCCTCTCTCTCCCTCCCTCTCCTCCTCCTCCCCCTCTCTCTCTCCCCTCCCTCTCCCTCTCTCTCCCCTCTCTGTCCATTTCTCTCTCTCTCTCCCACCTCCTCTCTCTCTCCTCTTCCGTTTCTCTCCTTCTCTGCACCACTGCACTCCAGCCTGAGCAAAAGAGCAAAACTCCATCTCAAAAAACAAAACAAAACAAAAACCTAGAAGGCTGGCTTTTGAAACTAGCATGAATGTCACATTAGCTTTGTGGAGCCCAGCTAGGGTAGAGCCACTCTTCAGGACACAGATCAGAATTTGTCAGTCACAGATCAGATGAGATCACAGTCACCTGCCCTACCCACTTTTACGTCTGCTTACCAGGTCAGGTGTTGTGGACCTGGAGGAGATAATGGGAGTCAATCAGAGAGAGTTGTGTGCAAGCAGATTTGAGTCCCACTTGGGTCCAGGCAGCACAATTGATTTACAAATGACATTATTTCTGTCTCCTCTCTCTTGTTTCTCATCTCTACTCTTGTCATCTGAAGGAAAATGATGTAAAATGGTCAGGAATTTATTTTTTCAAATGACATCCTGGTAGTGTGATACTCAGACAAGTCTTAGTCATGTGGGTCTCTAGATTTCTCCATCTGTTTCTGAAGTCATTCTTCCTTATTTCTCAGAACTTGAGAATTAATGCCTGTCCTCCTTTTAGGCTGACTTTGACTTAGCAGATGCCTTTGGTGATGGAGGAAACAGTGAGTAACTCTTTAAGTCTCGTCTGTTGCCGACTTGCTTACTGTCACCAAATTACGTGATTTCCAAGAGACTTATCTCTTTGCATGATCCATGGATTGGGTTTATCAGTGGAAATACTGAAATATATGCCTTGTTGTAGTTTATTCTTGTTGTTGTTGATTTTTTACCACCGTATGTGGCTTTTATTTTAAAATTGTTACAGTTTCTGGAATGATAGAAGGCAAATGTCACTCCTGGCCAGGTCAGACTTCATGGGCATGTGACTCATGAGTCACACAGGACCTGTATACAAGGGCACTATATTGGTGTATTACCTGTAGCTGCCATCTCAAAATTCTTCATAAATGGGAGCAATGAGTCTTGCATTTTCACTTTGCACAGGACCTCAAATTTGGAGGTGGTCTGATACCTGGTTTAGTTTCTTGAAAATATTGAAAATACTTAAACTCCTAGCTAAGATGATGGAAGGAATTTGGCAAGAGGCTGTGTGTGGACATCCCACCATGACAACAACAAGGGCCACTTTTTACCTGTTTAGTGAACAGTCTCTATGCAAATTGATTTTCATTTGCTTTTCTGGTCGCTATGGAAATTGATTTTCATTTTCTTTGTGGTTGCTACTGAAACTGATTTTTCATTTTTTTTTTTTTTTCTGGTCACTATCAAAATTGATTTTTCATTTCTGGTCGCCATCGAAATTGACTTTTCATTTTTCTGGTTGCTATGGAAATTGATTTTTCATTTTTTTGACTGCAATGATGATCGCAACTCTCATGTTTTACAAACAGGTGACCCCTAGCACCGCTCTGATCCCCAAACCAAAGCCAGATCCAAGCCCCAACTGACCTGATTTCACTGGTAAGAGCTCTAACCCACGGGTAGTTCTCTATGTCGCTTACTCGGCAGTGATGTTTGTGTCATCTGAGGAGAGGGGATTTCAGTGAGCCTTGTTCCTGCTGTTGAATTACAAGGTGACTGCAGTGCTCAAGTAGTGGAAAACCTAGATTTCAAAAAATAGTTTTGGTTTGATTTTATTTTTCTTTTCTTGATTTCACTCTCAAAGATAAATGGAACTTTCCCGATAATTGAATAAGAGCTTTTAGATACAGACTTGCTGTGGGAAACCATCTCTGTGTTTCCTGTGGGAAGCCAACTTGTTTTAAATAATTGATTTTACTGACTGTTTTTTCTCACATGTTTGTTTAATTTTAACACAGAAAACTATCAAGATGGTCTAAACCTTGTTGACATTAAAATGGTTTTTGCTGGTAAAGTATTATTGGCATACAAATATTCCTTGAACATTTTCTTGTGTCACTTAATCATTTGTATCATATGACTTATGTTATTATACTACAATATACTACATACTTAATTACATACTTTGGTTTCTTTAATCCTCTAATTTGAAGTTTAATTAGATTTAAACTCAGATGGAGACTTCAGTAGTGAGACTTATTCTGTGTATGGCATACTGTGTCTTTTATTCTTCTATTCTAGTATATCCTCCCTGATTTCTAGTCATTTTTGAATTACTTATAGACAATAAACATTGCCTGGTATATTATGAAAATGTATAAATGATTTAAAAGGGATTAAATCTTTAATCCCTAATTCTGTTTTTCTGATGTTTTGAATTATAAATTACAAAGCACATTTGACTGCCCTTCATGCACTTTCCTTTATGTTTGAAGATATATTCTAGAGTGCAAGTTGTTTAGATCAATGTTTGTGAATACTTTGGTAGCTTCTGACATGGTTTTGAAATTGCCTCAGAATTGCACCAATTTATTTCATGGCAGCGGATGCGAGATGACCTTTCCTCACACCATCTCCGAGTAGTGGTGTTCACCAAAGCATCTTTGTCCAATAGTGCAAATGTACGCTAACCTTGTCTTAGTTTCATGTCTTTAATTCTGAAACTTGAAACAAAAACAATGCATCAGTGGGTGGAGACTTATTCTGTGTATGCATACTGTGTCTTTATTCTTCTATTCTAGTATATCCTCCTGATTTCTAGTCATTTTGAATTACTTATAGACAAAAACATTGCCTGGTATATTATGAAAATGTATTTCCACTTTATTGTTGCCTCTGAAAAACATTTTGAATGGAACCATTACAAGCAAGACTTGAATTTTTCTTTTTATGTTGTCTTAGGTTTGTCTGAGTTTCCACCTTTGTGTACCGTGTTTTTCCTTTTAACTTCAGAACCATTTTATCACTGTCTCTTCTTCTCTTGGGAAAAAGAAAACCATCTTTTTCTTTTCATTTGAATTACTTTACAACTATGAATTGATTTATAGAATGCTAAAATATTTGTAAAACCGAGCATTTTCATTGGGACTCAAATTCTTCTGTGTGCCTTTTTCTCCTGGTGATTTCTTTAAATGGATTTCTAAGGTGTTTTCCTGTCAGTATTGATTTGTTTTGCTGAATACATTTTTATGTGCGCTGTTTTCTCCCTATTTCTGAAAATAGCAGCATTTTGTGCATTCTCTCTTACTTCCACTGAATGATGAACCCTTATGAACTCCAATTGTTTTCTCTCCATTTCTTATGTTTCTGAGAAGACCGATGTATGATTTGTAAGTGATTTTAAAATTGTCTCCTTTTCTATGTTTTTTCGTTGTCTTCAGAGGCATTCTTATTTTTATTGAATTGGCTTTTCTAGAGAACACATGATGGCTGTAAGTATGAGTGAAGAGAGTAGACATTTTTATTCCTGATTTCAAGGCAAAACCTAAAGAGGCTCACCTTAAATAAAATAAATTGTCTTTACAACACCAGATATTCATTCCAAGAAGATCTCTATTCTAGTATACTTTTTTTCTAAACATCAATAGTACAGATTCTCATACCATGAGACTTTATTTCTTTATATATTAATATATTTGAAAACCATCGTTTTTTAGTGATACTAATGTACTGTTGTTACATGGTTTTGAAAAGTGTTAGATTCAAAGTAGCCCCTCATGTTTCCTTCTATTTAAGCCTCCTTTTTCCCTTCCCATGTAAAAAGTTCCTGATGGCCAGGAATAGAGGTTCACACGAGCAATCCCAGCACTTTGGGAGGCTAAGATGGGAGGATCTTTCGAGCCCAGGAGTTCAAGACCGCCTGGGCAAATATAGCAAGACCCCTCTACAATGAAATAAAAATTAGCCAAGGGCAGGCACATGCCCCTGGCCCACCTGCTTGGGAGGCTGAGGCAGGAGGATTGCTTGAGGCCAGGAGACGGAGCCTGCAGTGAGCTGTGGTCACACCACTGCACTCCAGCCTGGGTGACAGGGAAGACCCTGTCTCAAACAAACAAAAGCAGTTCCTCTACCTTAGTTAGGATTTGAAAAGCTAGAACTGAAGGCAGCTCTGAAATGATTGAGAATGTCTCAGCAGTCTGTGGAGTACACCTGGTGGGTAGACCACTTTGAAACACTCTCTAGCCCAAATCTGATCACAGTCATTCTTCCTCACCCTTCGGGTCTCCTCACAGAAGGGCCCTAGGTGTCGAATCACATGATGATGGATGGGAATAAACAGGAGCAAATAGTGTCAGGCAAGTTGGAGTTCACCAGTCTGGGAGCAGAGTTGATTTATGAATTTCTTTCTCTCTTGTGTCATCTCTTTTTCTCTCTCTCTCTTCTTCCCAGCCCCACACCCTCACCTTCTGATCTCTAATCTGTTCATGGAGAGAAGAGTGATGTGAAAATGGTCAGGAATTTGCTTTTTCTAATGAGATCCTGTGAGAGTCATATTCAGAAAAGTATTTACCACGGGGCTCTGGGGATTTCTCTGTTTATGAGCTCATTCTTCCTCATTCTCAGAACTCTGGGATTAACAGCCGTTTCCTTTTAGGGGCTGACTTTGACTTAGCAGATGCCTTCATGGTGGAGGAAATAGTGAGTAGCTCTTTCAAGTCTCCCTGTTGCTGACTTGCTTGTTATCACTCCATTATTATCATTTGCGAGACTTACCCTTGAGAATGATCAACGGAACTTTTGCACCATAGAAACTTAGGGAGTAAGTGTGATGTTGTTATCTTTTGATGTTGTTGGACTTTTTTTAACCAGTTCACTTGCTTTTGTTTAGTCTTTGGAATGACGTAAGGCAATGTGACTCTCCTGGCCATGTCAGGCGCACAGGCATGCAGCTTGTGAAGTCACCCAGGAGCTGTGCTTACAAAGGTGCGTATTTGTTTACCGGTCTGTAGTTACTCATGTTGCCTTCTTCAAAAGTTGGGATGAGGGTCCCATGTTTTTGTTTTGCAGGACCTGCCAGTTCTGTCACTGGCCACACACCTGCTTTAGTTTAATCTGATGTTGCAAATGTAGCTGGAAGATGATGGAAGAAAGTTGGCAGGAGGCTGTGGGATGATTATCCCTGCCATGACAAGCAGCAAGCTCCCACTTTTACCTGATCTGTCAGCCATCTCTATGCAAATTGACGCTGCATTTTCTTTTAAGTAGGTCACGATTGCAACTCTCATTGTCACAAAGAGATGACCCAGCACCTCCTAATTCACCCAAGCTGAAGCCAAATGCAAACCCTAAGCAACCTGAATTCATTGGTAAGTGCTTCTCACTCTATAGGTTGTCTGTATATTGTCCACGTAGAGTGGTATCCATGTTAGCTGGACGCAGAGGCTTCAGATGAGCATGTGCTTGCTATTGACTCTCTGTACAGAGTTATTCCAGTGGGCAGGAGGAAGCACAGTTTTCTAAAATAGATATTTGACTTGCATTTTGTTTTTAGTTTGTGATTTTACTTCCAAGATTGTATGGAACGCCTAAAACACTGAGCCCAAGATTTCATATGAACTTGGTATAGAGAAAATGGCCTGCATTCCCTGCAGAGAAACTTGGTGTTTTCAATGTTTTGTTTTGAATATTTGTGCAGCTACTTTTGACACATGAGAGCATTCTGGGTAATCTGACTAGCAACTGTTTTTTGAACTGAATTGTGTGAAATGTTGAGGGTTTTAGTTTTGTTTTTGTTTTTAATTTTTAAACAGAATCATATAATGCCTGTCCTCTTAGCATTTTGATGGTTATTTGCACTTATTTTTATATATCAGTTTAAAGGAAGCAAATGTTAAGTAGTAAGCCAGTCTTTGTTCATACTGCCCTGTAACATTATTATTACTATTTATTATTATTTGAGATGGAGTCTCGCCTGTCACCCAGGTGGAGTGCAGTGGCACGATCTCGGCTCACTGCAACCTCTGCCTCCTGGGTTCAAGTAATTCTCCTGCCTCAGCCTCCTGAGTAACTGGGATTACAGGCATGCACCACCATGCCCAGCTAATTTTTTGTGTGTATTTTGAGTACAGATGGGTTTCACCATGCTAGCCAAGCTGGTCTCAAACGCCTGACCTCAGGTGATCTGTCCACCTTGGCCTCCAAAGTGCTAGGATTACAGGCATGAGCCACTGCACCCAGCCTATATTATACTTATTAATAGTCACTGAACATTTGCTCATGTCATTTTTATCATTTATATCATATGACATTTACTGTCAATTATATGCTATTCTATATAAATATATATACATTAATTTTTTTTAATAATCCCTAATGTCTAAAATATTGTGTCTTCTTACTTTTAGAGTTTAATTAAAAAAGCAAATTTGAGTCAACTCATTTTACTTTTTTTTTTTGAAGAGATTTCTGTATTCAAATTGTTCAGATCAATGTATATGAGTCCTTTTATAGTTTTTGACCGGGTTCCCATTTGCCCCAGAATTGTCCAGTTTATTTTGATGACGGTGTGCAGATTCCTGATCACACACCATCTCTACTGGTTATCACCTACAAAACCTTTGTCAGATAATGTAAGGATTGTATCAAACTTGTCTTAGTTTCACATCTCTAATTCTGAAATTTAAAAAAAAATAGTGATTTTGTAAACATGGATACTTTTTTTTGTATTGGATGTTATGCCTTTATCGTATAAACACTGATCTATAAGTCTTCTCAGTTATTTATGGATTTTAAGATTATTAGCCACTTACTATGAAAATGTTTTTTCTATGTATTTTGCTTTTAATATTTTTAAAGGAATGTTTCACAAGCAAGACCTATTTTTTTTTATGGTGTCTTAAGTTCATGGGTTTTTGTTTGACTTTTTTTTTTTTTTTTTTATGGAGAATAATTTCCATCGTGTTCCACTTGGGAAAAGTAAACCATCTTTTAATTTCATTTTCATTGTCTTCAAACATAAGTTGATCAAAGAAGTTAAACATTTTCAAAGTTGAGCTTTCTCCTTGAGATTTGATGCCTGTTTTTCCTGGATGATTTCTGTTGATGGATTTCAATTGTTTTTGTTTTTGTTTCTCTGAATCTATTTCTGTGTCCACTATTTTCTGTTTATTTCGATCATATACAAAGGATTTTGTATATTTTTCTTACGTATCCACAAATTGTTTGCAAATTATTCTTTTAATTTCTTTTTATATTTGTACCTTTTGTTTACAGTTTATTTGTAATTTGGTTGTACTGTCTTTGCTAGTGAACCCAGGGCAGCTTTTCATATGTAGAATTGTAAATACAGTAAACAGCTTTATTTCAGACTTTGGGCAAACCCATGAGATTCAATTTTAAATAAAATAAATCACTTCAAAAGCTCTCTTCTACTCTAGTATACTTTTTTCCAAACATATAATAGTATAGTTTCATACCATGAAATATATTATTATATGCAATATTTGACTACTTATTTGTTTTTTATTGATTACTCATGACTGTTACATGGTTTTGGAAAATGTTGGATTTGATGTCACTCCTCATATTTCTTTTATTTAATTTCTTTATCCCCTTTCAGTATAACAATTTCCCATCCTGTTGGCAAGTACCCTGTAATCCCAGCACTTTGGCAGGCTGAGGCGGTGGATCAAAGGTCAGGAATCGAGATCAGCTTCTAACATGGTGAAACACCATCTGTACTAAAAATACAAAAATTAGCTGGGTGTGGTAGGCACCTGTAGTCTCCAGGTACTCAGGAGACTGAGGCAGGAGAATCGCCAACCTGGGGAGGAGGAGGTTGTTGTGAGCCGAGATTGCACCATGCTCCTCCAGCCTAGGGGACAGAGTAAGACCCGCTCAAAAAAAAAAAAAAAAAAATTTCCCCAACTTTAGTTGGGATTTGAAAAGCTTAAAACTAGAAGGCAACCCTGAAACCATGGTGAGTTTTCACGCCAGCTTGGCTAGGCACTCTGCTGGTAGAGTCGCTTTTTAGACACCGCCCAGCCCCTGTTAGGGCCTCCCTGGCGGACTGTTGTTACCTGGGGAGATGACATTTGGACAGGAAATCAACAGGAGAGAACTATGTGCAGGTTAGAGTTGAATTCCAACCTGTCCAGGCAGCACAATTGATTTAGAAATTAGTTTATTTCTCTCCGGCCTCATCTTTTGCTCTTTTCATCAGAAGAGAGAGTGAAAATGATCAGGAATTCACTTTTTCTGTTGAGATTCTGCTTAGAGGGATATCCAGAAGCTATTTAGGAACGTCGGTTATGGTGGTTTCTGCATCTGTTTAAGATCATTTCTTCCTCATTTCTCTGAGAACTTGGTGTTGATAGCCAGCTCTCCTTGAGGGGATGACTTTGACTTAGCAGATTCCTTACACGACAGAGGAAACGAGTAACTCCTTAAAGTCTCCTCTGTTGCCGACTTGCTTATTACTATCAAATTATTATCGCTTCAAAACGATTCTTGAGAATGATCAATGAAACCTGTTTGCACAGTGGAAAGTTAGGAGTAGGTGTGTTGTTTGTTTTGATGTTGTTGAACTGTTTTTTTCTTTTTTTTTCTTTTTTTTTTTTGAGACGGAGTCTCACCTGCCGCCCAGGCTGGAGTGCAGTGGCTGATCTCAGCTCACTGCAAGCTCCGCCTCCCGGGTTCCCGCCATTCTCCTGCCTCAGCCTCCCGAGTAGCTGGGACTACAGGCGCCCGCCACCCGCCTGCCAGTTTTTTTTTTTTTGTAGTTTTTATTAGAGACAGGGTTTCTCCATGTTAGCCAGGATGGTCTCCATCTCCTGACCTCGTGATCCGCCTGCTCTTGGCCTCCCAAAGTGCTGGGATTACAGGTGAGCCACCCGCCCAGCCCCCCTCTTTTTTTTTTTACTGGTATGCATAGTTTTATTTTAAAATTCTACAGTCTTGAATGATGTAAGGCAAATGTGACTCTGGCCAGGTTAGGCTATGAGTGTGACTTGTTCGATCACCCAGGGACCCATGCTACAAGGGGCATATGGTTTATGAGTCTGTAGTTGTCATCTTGAAATTATTAATAGTTGAACAAGGGTTTCTGCATTTTCGTTTTACAGTACCTTGCCAGTTCTATAGCTGATCTGAAAAGCTGTCTGATAGGTTTTATTGAAAATACTGAAGGTAAGTACTGTAGCTGAAAGATGTTGAAGGATATTGGCAGGTGGCTGTGTGTATGGGTATCCCACCATGACAGAGAACAAGGTCCAGTTTTTCTCTGTTTAGTGAACGCTGTATGCAAATTGATGTTTCTTTCTTCACTGCAAGGCACCATAACGCAACTCTCATCTTACTCAACACATGAGCCAGCACCACCTAACGACCCAAAACCAAAGCCAAGTCCAAACCCCAAGCAGCCTGATTCCACTGGTAAGAGCCTGTAAACCCTATGGGTCATCTGTATGTTGTTTACAGGACAGTGATGTCCATGTCAGCTGGGAGGAGATTTCACGTGAGACCTGTGCTCACTTTACCCTTGTACAAGGAAATTCCAGTGTTGAAGTGGCTAAAATCTAGTTTTCAACTATGTGATTTTTATTTGATTACATTTTAGTGTCCTGATTTATTCTAAGATTTTAAGATTTAAGTCATAAATCTTAAATAGGATCTTAAATTCTGAGATTTTGGATTCCACCTCTGAAGAGTGGAATGCTAGGTTTTAAACATAGACATGCTATGAAGGATGGATCTGTGCATTCCCAGTGGAGAAGTGAGTGTTTTTGAATAGTTATATAGTTACTGAATTTTTTTTTTACACGCTTGTTTAACTTGTAACACAGAAAATATAGTGTCCAAACCTGTTGACATTTTGATAGTTATGTGCTAGTAACGTTATTTTTGGGATATTCATATTTCTTGATGATTTTCTCAGGTCATTTAAGTCTTTCTAACATGACTTTTACTATCAATTTTATATTCTTATTTGTTTCCACATAATTATATACTTCAGTATTTAATTTTGAACATGTTATGGTTCTTCTAACATTTTAGAATTATGGATTTCAAAGCCAATTTGAATCAACTTTATGCACTTGTTTTTATTCCTTTGAATCAATTTCTAGAATGCAGTTGTTTAGATCAATGTGTGTGAGTACTTTATAGTTTTTGACCTGGTTCTGAAATTGCCCCAGAATTATATGAATTTATTTTGATGCCAGGATATGTGCAGATGTCCCTTCTTCCCACCATCATTACTACTGGTGATCACCTAGAAAACCTTTGTCGGTACTATCACATATAACATTAATCTTGCCTAGTTTCAGTTCTTTACGCCATTTAAAAAAAAAAGCATCAGTTGGCCATATATTTTTTTTTTTTTCTTTGAGACAGAGTCTCGCTTCTGTCGCCACGCTGGAGTTCAGGGCACCATTTTGGCTCACTGCAACCTTCGCCTCCCGGTTCAAGCAGTTCTCCTGCCTCAGCCTCCCAAGTAGCTGGGACTAAGTAGGCGACACCATCATGCCCAGATAATTTTTTTTTTGTATTTAGTAGAGACGGGTTTCACCAGGTTGCCCAGGCTGGTCTCCTGAGCTCAGGCATCTAACCACCTCGGCTTCCAAAGTGCTAGGATTACAGGCAAGAGCCACTGCGCCCAGCCTACTTCTTTTTATGTATTTGTTACTTTGCTTTATTCTTATCTCCGATATGTCCCTACTGTTTTATAAGCTGCTCATTTTTTTATAGACATTAAATATTGCCAACCATTTACTATGAAAATGCTTTTTCATCTTATTTTGCCATTGGATAGTTGAACAGTATTTTTGACAGGCAGGTCTTCAAATTTTTTTTCATGGTGTCTTATATTTGAGCTTTTGATTTTAGTGACTTTTTTTTTTTTTTTTTTTGTGAGACAGAATCTTGCTCTGTCGCCCAGGCTGGAAAAGCAGTGGCATGATCTGACTCACTGCAACCTCTGCCTCCTGGGTTCAAGCAATTCTTCTGCCTCAGCTTCCCGGCAGCTGAGACTACTGGTGCCCACCACCACATCCAGCTAATTTTTGTATTTTTAGTGGAGACAGGATTTCACCATATTGGCCAGGGCTGGTCCTAACTCATGACCTCATGATCTACTCTGCCTCAGCCTCCCAAAGTGTGATTACAGGCGTGAGCCACACGCCCGCTGACATTTTTTCCTTTGAACTTTAGAACATTTTGTCATTGCCCCTTCCTTTGGGAAAAATAAAACCTTTTTTTTTAATTGTTTACAAGTAAGAGTTGACTTGTAGAGGCCGACATGCCTGAAAAATTGCGATTTGTCTAGATATTCATGTACCTCTTTCCCGATGATTTCTTTTAATGGAGTTCTAATTTTTTCTTTTTTTCGCTTTCTCTGATATATTTTATGCCCACTATCTTTCTGTTTATTGTTGTAACATAGAAAGGATTTAATATATTTTTCCTTGCTGTATCCTGAGCTATGAACCCTTATTAAATTTCTATTTTTTTTCATTTTACCTTTTTAAGAAGAAATCATATTATTTGCCCATGATTTTAAAAATATTTTCAATTTTCTGTCTTTATATGTTCTCTTCAATTTTATTTGTATTTTGTTGTATTACTTTCATAGTAAACCCAGGACAGGTTTCTAATATGAGTGAAGAGAGCAGATATTTTAAATTGGACTTTAAAGTGAAAACCCAAAGATATTAACCTTTAAATAAAATAAATTACCTTTTAAAAATGTACCCATTTCAGGAAGGATCTCTATTGTGGTACACTGTTTTCCCAAATATATAATAATTGGTTTTCATACCATGAGGTTTCTATTTTTATATATATTTGTATAATCATCTGGTTTTATTGATTACTCATCAAAACCATATAGTTATTGATTACATCATTGAAACACATGTAAGGTGTATTTTTTTTTTTTTGAGACAGAGTCTCGCCTGTTGCCCAGGTTGGAGTGCAGTGGGGGATCTCGGCTCACTGCAAGCTCCGCCTCCGGTTTACGCCTTTCCCCTGCCTCAGCCTCCCAGTTAGCACAGGCCCCGCCACCGCCCGGCTAGTTTTTTTATTTTTAGTAGAGACGGGGTTTCACTGGACCAGGATGGTCTCATCCCCTGACCTCGTGATCTGCCCCCCTCGCCTCCCAAAGTGCTGGGATTACAGGCTTGAGCACTGCACCTGGCCAAGTGTATTCTTACATGGTTTTGGAAAAATGTTGGATTTGATGTAGCCTTCATGTTTTTTTTTATTTGCCCTTATTATCGCTTTTCAGTATAAAATTGTTCCAACCTTAGTCGGATTTTGGAAAGCTTAAACTAGAAGGCAACCCTGAAACCACGGTGAATTTTACGCCAGTTTGTCCAGCATGTCTGTTGATAGAGCACTTTTAGACACCCTGTCCCAAATCTGATACAATCATTTTCCCCATCTCTTAGGGCCTCTGTGGTGGAGGGTGTTTTACCTGAGGGAGATGATGATGGGATGGAAATCAACAGGAGGGAATCATGTGTAGCGGGGTTTGGGAGTTCCAATTTCCCCAGCCAGCACAGTTCATTTATAAATTACTTTGTTCTCTGTCTCCTTCTTTCCACCTCGACTCTTGCTCTCATTTTTTACTTTGCATCTGAGAGAAGCGTGAGGGAAAAATGATCAGGAATTACTTTTCTTATGAGGTGCTGATCAAATGATATTTTAGAAAATCTAGAAACAAAACCTTGTGGTGTTTTCTCCATCTGCTTCGGTCATTTCTTCCTTATTTCTCTCAGAACTTTGGGTTAACAGCCTGTCTGCCTTTCTTTAGGGATGACTTTTTATTTCATAGATGTTTCTTCGTGGTGAACGAAACACTAAGTAACTCTTAAAGTCTCCTGTTGCCAATTGCTTATAGTTTATTTGTGTTTTGGAGTGCTGTAGAAAGAGCAGGATGAAGGTTTGAGGCTTTTAGATGCTTCCATATTAGTTGCCTGGGGCTTAGGCAGGGACATGTGGACCCCTGGGGGGCGGACGTTGAGATGACAGCTGAGGAATGAGGATGACTTACATCCCAAGGAGGCCAAAGGGAGTTTTGTAGAAAGTGGCATGTGCAAAGGGCCTGTGGTCAATGGAACTGAGGCTGCCTAGGGGGCCCAGTGAGGGGAAAGAAGAAGTGAGGATGGCATGGGATGGGGGGGGAGCAGAGTGAGGCCACAGTCAGTGCCCAGTCTTGAAAATGTCCCCTTGAGTGTCCCTAGGGCCACCCTTTGTTTTCAGTGCTATTCCCCTTTGCTCCCCTGCTTGCTCCCAGAGAGCTCTCTTGCCTTCCAGCTCTGCATCCCCAGATCCAGGCTCTGATCCCACCCCGTGTTGCTTACACTCTGACCCGTTTAAGTCATCATTCCCTTCAGCAGCTATGCAAAATTACTCCTATTAGAAAAGCAATCTACTAATAACAGCCAACTGGGAGACCCTAAAGAGGAAGAAAGAAAAAAAAATTCAAATTTTCCTTCGAAAAGAAACCAGTGATATCATTTGGGGTCCCTCTGAGGTCGGAAGCCTCCCATTAGTGTTAGTTGCTTTTGGGCCCTTTTCATACTGCATTAGCAAGGTGTATTTTTCTCTCAATGCAGACAGTGCCCCTCCTGGTGGAGGCTCTCAGTCCTGCCTACAGATCCAAGTCCTGAGAGGGAGGTCCCAACGTCCATTTTCTGCCAAAGGGTCCTTGGGAACACCAACTCCATGCCCACCTGTTCCAGCTACTTGGTTCACTTTGCCCCAGCCTCTGGGGGTGACCCCCCTTCCTCACAGGCCCTAGAGCATCAGGTTCAAACCCCATGACAGGTGAAATACTGTCGCCAGAGATGCCTACATTCAACCCCTTTATCGGGGAAAAGTGTACCATGCAAACACATGCACTTTGCAGGTGGGATTTCATAAGGATCTTGACATGGAAGATTATTTAGGATGAGCTGTAATGGAATCAGGGTTTTTTATAAGAGTGAACAATGAAGATGAAGGAGGTTCATAGTGAAAGAGACAGAAAGAAAAAGAGGACCACTGAAAAAGTAATTTAAAAACTGTGGCACCCAGGTTGCCATGGCTGCCCCAGCCCTTCAAATTCTCCTAAAGCCTCCAAAAAGATCTTTGCTCTGAAGATGCACCAGCCACTGGATAGCTGAGATGCAGCTGTTGGAGGGTAGATCTAGTGGAGGACCCGAACCTGGGTCCAGTATTTAAAGGGATTGAAATGAGTGGTCATTTATTGATGAGTGATTGCTGGTTTTTCTTGGCTAGTTGGGTCCCGGTACAGGGATGGAGGCTAGATGAACCTGGAAAAAGGCTTCAGCACAGAGTCCCAGAGATTTGATTTGTTAAAAAGCATTGCCCCAAATTTTCAGGTCAGAAGTAAGGATGAGAATTTTATTAAAAGGAAAAAGTTTTCCCCGTAGGAGGTCACAAAATTTGCAAGATCGTGAGGTGAAAGAAGCAGGAGCCCCCCGAATCCCGGGGCTGGGCCCGGGCCCCCCTGCCTGGCTTGGGGTTCCTGGTCTAGGTTCCCAAAGGGAGATTTTAAAATCAAAAGAAAAGTAGAAAAAGTGACTAAGGAAGCGGGGACCTTTGGCTTTTTCTGGTTCTGATTTATTTTGTAAAGGGATTAGTACCCAAAGGGGGTATTTTTGTCCATAATTTTCATTTGTTTTTTGGGGGGGGTCCGACTTTTATCAAGGGAATTTTCCGTTTTTAGAGATGGAAAAGAATCCTGGGTCACTGGGGAATTTAGTACTTTCCTTTCAGAGATGGTGAAACTTTCCCGGATCAATGCGGGCACTCCTGCTACTTAGAGATGGTAATTAACTCCCAGGTCACTGAAAGGTTGTGCACCCCCGTTTCCGGGAGATGGTAAAAAACCCCAGGGTCACGGGGATTTTGGCACTCCCCCACCGGGGGATGGGAGAACTCCTCCGGGGGTACCCTTTTTCGAGAGAAGAACCCCCGGGGCGGGTCAAAATTCTAGTTTATAGGACATGAACATTTCCTGGTTTATCTGGAGTTTGAATCCCGGAGTAAAGGACTTGAAACCCTTCTGGCTCATTGTTGTTTTTTGGTTAAAATGGGTAAAGTAGCATTTGGGTTTCCTGGGGTAAAGTCCCCACCCCGGTTCAAGGATATTGCCTTTTTTGTTTACAGATAATTGTCAATTTCCTGTTTAAAGGGACCCTAAACATTTTGGGGTTCATGGGTAATTGTGATTTCCTGTTTCATATGGACGTTGAAACTCCTAGTTCATACAGATAATTATGTACCTCCTGGTTCATATAGATAAGTGACTGGGCCAGGACATTGAATATTTTAATTACAGGACGTGCAAGATTTACGGGTTCATTGGGAAAATTTTAGAACTCCGGTTGCAGAGACATGGGTTTCCGGGGCATAGGGGAACCAGACCCGTTTTAGGGGCACCTACTCCTGGGGCTAGGGGAAAATTTTTGGGACTTGTTTTTAGGGGCAAAAACTTTCCGGGGCACGTGACACGCGACATTTTTGTTATAAGAATAATTAGAACTCCAGTCTTTAAGACTTTTTCAACCTCTTTAGGGAAAAATTTTAGCACTCGGTTTGTACGGGAATGCCACACACCTGGTTCATCTGGGGTAATTGAGCCCCCCCGGTTTTAAAGGGAAATTTGGGCACTGGGCCCCTAGTGGCATTTACACCCCCGGGCCAAGGGGAAATTTTAGCACCCCCTGTCGGGGGCATTTCCACACTTCCTGGGGCCGTCTGGGCCGACTTCCCGTTTAGGGAAAGGGGGACATTTCTTTTAGTGGGACCGCCACCCCTGGTCCATGGGGGAAAAAATAATGCCCCATAGGAAGCAGACTTTCCGGGCCCCCGAAATCGTGGTTCCTGGACATGGGGAAAATCCAACTGGTTTTTAAGGCACCCAATCCCGGTCCGGGGGGATAATGGGAGCACCCCCGGCGGGGGCAACCCCATTTTCCCGGTCCATTGAAATTTGGGGACTTCCTGTTTATGGAGGTGACACTTGCGGCTTAAGGGCACTGCCAACCCCTGGCCTGGGGGAATGGTAAACCCCCCAGGGGAGGGGAATGCCCACCCCGGTCCGTTGGGTAATTGGGACCCCGGTTCATGGGAAAGGTCCCCTTTTCTCGGGGGGTTCCACACTTTCCCGGTCTGTGGGGTAATGCTAACGCCTGGTGGACATGCCCACTCCTGGTCCCTGAAATGTCGCCATGGGGGAAAATGTACCCGTTTAAATGCCACTGCCCACCCCTTGGGTCCGCCAAACCCCGGACATCCGGGGCTGGGGGTGACCCTCGCCCCAAATGGCACCTACACCTCCTGATTGGGGAAAGCACCTCCTGGTTCAGGGGAACCAACCCCCTGATCCGCCTGAAATTGTGGCACATCCTTTCTGGGGGAAAGGACACTTTTGGGTTTATAGTGGACCCACCCTGGTCCGGGATAATTTACACCTCCTTTTAGGGACATGCCACCCCCTGGGCCATCCACGGGCACATCCTGGTTCATGGGAAAGTGTGACACCCGCTATAGTGGCACCCCCGCCCCTTTTGGGCCGTGGGGGAAATTTTAGCACCCCCTGGTTTGAGGACATTTCCACCCCGGTCCATCTGCACTGTGGCACATCCTGGTTCAGGGGGGAAAATGTGACACTTTTCCTTAAGTGGCACTGCCATTTTTGATTCCTGGGATAACGAAAAACGCCCCTACCGTCCCCAACAGGGCCGTAGGCAGGGGGTGGGAAAAAAAATTTTAAGGGGGCTGGAAATTTTTGGGGAAAACCTTTCTTTCTAGGAAAACTGAAACTGCCAGTGTGTACATAAAAAGGTGCCAAATTTATCTCTGATAATTTCTACTGTGGACAGGTGGAAAGAAAGAGAAAATAATCCCTATGAAATAGGGAAGGAAATGATATTGATTTTGCAAAAAAAACAGAGTAGCCCCCGAGGTTTGGGTATATTGGGCACGGGGAAAAAATACGATTTTGGGGACAATAGGAGAAATAGGGTTATTTTTCACATGCTATTAAATGATTCAAAACCCTTTTTTATTATTATACCAAGATTATTCCAACAAATAGAAATTGATAATATGAGCAGAAGCAGGAAAAACTTTGACAACATTATGAATTTAATCATTTTTCCAAAGGGAAATTTTTGGGGTTAAATTAACCAAACCCCAAAAAGATTATTAATGGATTCGGGGTTAAACCTGGGGAGGGGTTGTTTCGGCAAACACCATGGAACGTTTTTTTTGTAACAAACCAAATCCTGCACCTGTCCCCGGAATTTAAAACCCTTTAAAGGGAAAAAAACAGTCAGCTATTTTGATATGATTATGGAAACAGAGGAGGGGGCATCCTTGGTCTCTTTGAACCCAAAACCATGAGGTACAAAGGGACATTTAGGATATAAAAAATTTTTAAATTTTTTAAGAAAAATTAAAAACAAAACATGAATCAAATGGGCGAAATCAAAGGGTTTTCCCTTGAGGGGTAAAAAGAAAATAAATTTTTTATCCAGTTACATTGATGGGATTTAGGTTGATCCATTTCTTTTTAATTTTTGGTCTAGATAGCTCTTTTCACTTTAAATTTTATTTTGATAAATTTGTGTCATGTTGGTTTAGATTTTTTCATCCCAGGAAAGGCAAGGGTATATTTTTTAACCCATGCCCTCCCAACACACCTTCAAGTAGGCCCTGGGTCTTTTTCTTTTTTTGTTCATACGCATTTTTTTTCCAATTATAAATGAGAACATGCAATTTGGGTTTTTTTCTGCATTAGTTTGTTTAGGAGCCTCCAGCTCCATCCATGTTTTGAAAGGCCATGATCCATTCTTTTGTTTGGGTTTTTGGGGAAAAGTGCTGCAAAAATGCATTTAATTTTCTTTTTAATAGAAAATTTATATTCCTTTTTGGGGGGGTACCCCAAAAAGGGAGGGGTTTAAATATTTGACTTGCTTTTAGAAACATGAACTTTTTCACAATGGCTAACAATTTACTTTCCACCAGCAGTGTAAAATGTTCCTTTTCCCAACCTGACAGACCGCTTTTTTTGACTTTAAAAAGTTTTCTGACGGGTTTTTTGATCTCATTGTGTTTTTGATTTGATTTAATGATAGTTTTTAAGTTTTTTTATGCTTGTGGAACATGTACGCTTTTCTTTAAAAAGCATCTATTCAGGGTTTTTTCCCATCTTATAATTTTTTTTCCTTGTAAATTTGTTTATGCCTTATAGATTTTAAATTTTGGGGACCTTGCGAGGTAAGTTTAAAATTTTCCCCCCATCTGTAGGTTTTCGTTGATACTTTTTGTTGTAAATAGAGGCCCTTTACTTTAATTAGTCCAATTTGTCAATTTTTTGTTGTTGAATTTTTTTGGAGCCTTCCAGAATTTTTTCCAGATCCCATGCCAAAAACTCCCCCAGGTAATTTCTAGGTTTTTAACGCAATTTTTAAAAAATCTTTTCATCCATTTGAGTTGATTTTCATAAAAGGAAAAAATATAGTTTAGTCTTCGATGGTAGCCAAATTAAGCACCATTTACTGAAAGGAACCTTTTCCTCGTTTTTTTTGGGGCACTTGTTGAAGATCAGATTCTTTTGGTTTGACCTATTTCTGGGGCCTTATTGTGTTTCCCGGTCATATGTCTGTTTTTTACCAGTACCAAGTTTTTTGGGATTAGCCGCTATAGTTTGAAAACCCAAAAGTGTCCCAGCTTTTTCTTTTTTTTTGGGGAAATTCCTTGGGGTTTGGGTTTAAGTTTCCCTAAAATTTTTAAAAAAGTTTTTTTAAATTTTGAATTGTTTGTAGTTTGATAAGAAAAACCGAGTCTGTGTTGCTTTTGGGGGTATGGCCAAAAAATTGATTCTTCCTATCCATGATCACAGAAATTTTTATTTGTTTGTTATCCGATTTCTTTTAGGATTTTGTAATTCCCACTGTAGAGATCTTTGTCCCCTGGTTAGCTGTATTCCAGGATTTTTTCTTTTTTTTGGCCTTGTGAATGGGGCTTTTCCTTTTACTTGGCTTCCCAAATTTTAATATTTAAGGTATAGGGAATGCACCTTTGTTTGTTTTTTGGGGAAAAGACAAAAAAAAACAAAAAAACCGGCCCCCACCACCATATTCACTGAAGTAGTCTCTAAAACATTTGCTGTGATAATGAAACCTCCCAAGAAAAAATTTTGACCATAATGAGGGATTGAGTGTAAGGGAAGAGGGGGATAAAATTTTTTAACCAAGCAACTTTTTGAAACCTAGGGGCTATATAGGGGTTAATTAATGAGATATATTTATATTCAAAAAAAAAAATTTTTAAATTCGAAATTACTAAACATGTGCAGTGAATCCAAATCATATATGAGAACATAAAATTATCAGACCTTTTAATGAGAAATATCCCATCTAATCATCACCACAACCTTCTAAAGGGGGATTAATATTTTTTCCCTTTAGACATAGAGGCTGAGACTTAGAGAGGGAGAGGGTAAACCATGGTAACCAAAGAGGCAGGCCCAGAAAAAATCAAAAAGTTTTGACACCAAAACCCCTGGTCGTAAGCATTACAGGAAATTTGGGGAAAAATTCAAAAGGTAGCGTATAAGAAAAAATTGAATTTAGTGAAGGACATCCCCAAAATACTACCAACTTCCTGTTCTTACCATCTAGTCTTAGGCATTTTTTTTTGTAATCATACCGATATTCATCATCACCTGATGACTTACTTTATTTCCCTATTCCCTAAAATGCGCTTTTGTCATTAAACCTAATTTTCCTACAAAGAAATGACTTATTTAGGAGAAAGGAGGGCAGATTAAAAAAAAAAGGGGTCGGATGGATTTTTTCAAAAGGAAAAAAATGACTGAGCCCAAAAGAAAATGAAAAAGGAAAAGGTCTATTCTTAAGAAAATCAAAAGAGCAAAAAAAAGCAAAATAATACAATGAAACTAAATCATTTAAAAAAAGTTGTTGAATTATTATCTTTCTGGACCATTAGTTTTTTAATATAAAGAATGAAACATTTGACATTTTTGCACCCCCCTTTTT